>CM077160.1:130324598-130588694 GCA_039583875.1 Platanthera guangdongensis
AGATCCTTTTGGGAAGCTGATGTCCTATGAACTTCAGCTGAACACCAGGAAGGCAGAGGAAGAAGCAGAGAAGGCTGCTGCAAAAGAAAGACTGTGGCCCTAAAAGCCAGTTACTCCAGAAAGGGCAAGGGTGCGATGTCATACCGTGCGAGGAGTAAGGAAGAGGAGGAGGACTCTGAACCATGCTCCTCGGCTCAGAACTGTCGGAGGAGGATTTCTCCCTCATCAACCCGAGAGTTCAAGAAGTCCTCACCTCAAGATGAGGAATCAAAGAATGAAAGACAGCTCCTCCTCAGGCATCAGAAGAAAAATTATTCTTCTAACAGGTATGCATCTAAACCTAACAAACATCGTTCTTCTGATATTATCTGCTTTGGATGCAATAAGTCCGGACACGTCGTGGCCGACTGCCATCAAAGCAAAAGAGAAAAAGGGAAGGAAGAGAGCTCAAATCCTCCAGAGATAAGAAGAAGGAGCGGAGCACACCGCAAGAAGGCCAAAGACACTAAGTGAGTCTGATTCCTCAGACTCCAGTGATGACGAGGAAGCCTACTTCGGGCTGGTGGGTCGCTCGGACTCAGAAGGAGAATGCCCCCCATTTACTGGGAAGGTAAAAGCTCACACCCCTCTCTCCGACCCGACTCTGATCCTGAATCTCAGGATGATGAACCTGAGGATGGCCCTTCAGCCCGTGAAGCTGAGCTCCTCGAGAAGTATGAGCTTCTGATCAACACTTTCGATGAGTGCCGAAAGAGACTGAAGGCTGAGAAGAAGGAAGTAAAATTCCTTAAGGTGAGTGTGTATCCCTAAGGGAAGAGGTCACTAGCTTGATTTCTCTCCGACAGGAACACCTTGACCTGACTTCCAAGCATTCAGAGTCTTTGAAGCTCCTTGATCTAAAGCAGGAGGAAGTCAACAAGCTGGAAGAACTACTTGCGGCAGAAAGGAAGATCGTAAAGAGCTTTTCCATGCCAAAAACAGTTTCTTCCAGTCGTTGATACCTTCTCTGCTCAGGCCAAAGGAGCTGGCTTGGGGCATATATGGGTACCCCTGGTTCTTCATCTAGGAGAAACAAGAACCAGAGGAAGAATAAGGCCGCCAAGAAGGCCTCTGCTGATGAAAAGGGTAAGGCTCCTCTTAGTCCTATTGCGTTCAGAAAGCTGGCTTTCCTTGCAACCAACACGACTTTGAGTCAACATTTGGGCATCATTTCCGGCCCTCGGTTGCAAAGCCAAAGAGCCGGTATGACGGTTGGAACTTTCCCCGGAACTTCGGTGAGAGTGCCTTCAAGGTACCTTATGAGGAAATCCACATAGGAAATTATGGTCCGTTCTCTAGCGGCCATAATGGAAAGCAGGCACCAAAAGCCAAGCCTGTTATACAGAAGGTGACAAAGTCATGCGACTGTTGTCACCATGAGGCCTCCACCTCCAGATCCAAGGCCCCAGTAGTACCCACCATTCCCAGTGTAAGGCAGGAGCCTAGGAAGAGGTACAACAGATTTCACTGTTGGTGTTGTGGCAAAGTCGGTCACTTTGTCGTGGATTGTTGGTTTAATCCAAGGAACTACGAGACTCCCCATGTTAGCAATGCGAGACCGACCACTCGTAGGGTTAACCAACCGAGGGGAGTGTGCTAACCAGGAATCTAGGACCCAAGTTCGATTGGGTTCCTAAGGCAAATTAATTTGTTTTGCAGGAATGTCCAAAGGCCACCAAAACGCCGATCTGGTATTTTGGACAGTGGATGCTCACGGCATATGACCGGGACCAAGAGCTGCTGCTGATTACACTCCAGTCGAGAATGGACCAAAGTCATCTTTGGAGGGTCAGATTGAGGAGTCACCAGAGGTTATGGTATGATTTCCAACGGTATAATCTCTATCACCGACGTGGCTTATGTTGAAGGGTTAAAACCATAACCTAATCAGTGTAAGTCAGTTATGTGATAAAGGTTATGACATTAAGTTCTGCAAGGATAAATGTCTGATAATTTCACGTACCTCTTCTGAAACGGTATTATCAGGCATTAGGAGCAGAAATATCTTTTGTTTAGATTTTCTCAGTTTAGATTCACCCCCCGTATGCCTTGTGGCAACAGGCAGTGCATCTCTTTGTGAACAATGGCACAAGAGATTGGCACATATTAATTTCAAGACAATTAGTATGCTATTTTCTAAGAACTTGGTAAGGGATGCTCATAATATCAAGTGCATCAAAGATAGCCCATGTCCTGCATGCCAGATGGGCAAACAGACTCGGGCTACCTTTAAGAGCATCGCTGACAAAGACTCCTCCCGATGTCTTTACCTTTTGCATATGGACTTGTTTGGTCCAATGCAAGTTCATAGCTTGGGAGGCAAGTCCTATACGCTAGTGATAGTTGATGATCATTCTCGGTTTACATGGGTGTTCTTTTTAAAACGAAAGTCAGATACGTTTGACATCTTCACTAATTTTGTCAAGCAGGTTCAGAACGAATTTAACTGCTCCGTGGTCAAAATCAGAAGTGACCATGGTACAGAATTCGAATCTGGGGCAATGACAGAATTTTGTGAAGAACAAGGTATCTTTCATGAGTTTTCCTCCCCGCGCACTCCTCAGCAAAATGGAGTTGCGGAGAGGGAGAAATAGAACTCTCATTGAAGCCTGCACGACTATGTTGAAAGATGCTTCTCTCCCCGGAATACTTCTGGGCAGAGGGTGTCAATACGGCATGTCATGTACAAAACCGAGCATTGATCAACAAGCATCATCGTAAGACGCCCTACGAGCTACTGAAAGGCAGGAAACCAACCATGTCCTACTTGAGGATTTTTGGTTGCCGATGCTATGTACTGAATAATGGGAAGTACCCGCGTACTAAATTCGGTAAAAAATGCTTCGAAGGCATATTCATGGGCTATAGCTCCCATAGTCGGGCATATAGGGTCTTCAATAAGAAAACCCTAGTGGTAGAAGAATCAATAAATGTTGTATTTGATGAAGGAAGTTTGCTTAACAGCAATTCTTCCAGTAGTATTCTTGAAGATGCAGGTGCACGACTGGAACAGCTGAGTCTGGATGAGACCGCTAAAGTTGACGCTCCTAAGTACGTCAAAGTCTCCACCTCCACGTCATCTGAAAGTATTGAAGATCAAGATAGAACAAATCTCTTAGAGGAAAGAGAAGCCCAAGAAGTAGTTGAAGCTCCTGACGCCCGACTACTAGAGCTCCGGCACGTGAGGGATCATCCTAGAGATCAGATCATCGGGGATCCTCGTGTCGGGGTCAGAACTCGAAGAGGTACAATTAACGAGGTATTGCATCTTAGCTTCCTGTCACAGGTTGAGCCAAAGAAGTTCGACGAGGCGAACAAGGATGCGGCATGGATTCTAGCCATGCAAGAGGAACTACATCAATTTCGAGCGGTGCAAAGTTTGGACTCTGGTTCCCAGACCATACAAGCAGAATGTGATTGGCACAAAGTGGATCTTCAGAAACAAGCTGGATGAACATGGTGTCATCGTAAAGAACAAGGCCAGGCTGGTAGCTCAAGGTTACAGACAGGAGGAAGGGATTGACTTCGACCAGACCTTCGCACCAGTAGCAAGGCTCGAGGCAATCAGGTTGTTCCTGGCGTATGCTTCACACAAAGGATTCACAGTCTATCAAATGGATGTGAAATCGGCATTCCTGAACGGAGACCTGAAAGAGGAAGTATACGTCGCTCAACCCCCAGGTTTTGTCGATCCTACTTATCCCAATCATGTTTATTTTCTTAATAAGGCCTTATATGGGTTGAAACAAGCTCCACGAGCTTGGTATGAGACTTTATCTAGTTTTCTTCTTGAGAACAAGTTCTCCAGAGGTAAAATAGATAAAACATTGTTTCTCAGGGAAGTCAAAGGCAAGATTTTGCTGGTGCAAATCTATGTCGATGACATAATATTCGGCTCAACGGATAACAATCTTTGCAAAAAGTTTTCTAAACTTATGCAAGGAAAGTTTGAAATGAGCAGTATGGGAGAGCTCAAGTATTTCTTAGGACTTCAGGTGAAACAGTCTGAGGATGGAGTCTTCATCTCTCAGACGAAGTTCACAAATGAACTCCTTAAGAAATTCGGTATGGAGAGTGCAACCTCTATGAGGACTCCAATGGGATCCACCATGTCCCTGGATAAGGATGAGAAAGGTAAACCTTTCGATGAAACCAAATACAGAAGCATCATTGGATCCCTGCTCTACCTTACTGCCAGTCGACCGGATATTATGTTCTCCACATGTGTCTGTGCCCGATATCAGGTGAACACTAAGGAATCTCACTATGTCGCCGCAAAGCGAATTCTGAGATACCTTAAAGGTACTCCTAATCTTGGCTTGTGGTACCCGAGAAACAATGATGTCGAGCTAATAGGCTTTTCAGATGCTGATTTTGCAGGGAGCAGGGATGACAGGAAAAGCACCTCCGGGACGTGTCAATTCCTCGGTAGGAGGCTTATTTCATGGAACAGCAAGAAACAGAATTGTGTTGCAACCTCCACAGCAGAGTCAGAGTACATCTCGGCAGGAAGCTGTTGCGCACAACTTCTATGGATCAGAAACCAGCTAGCCGACTACGACCTTCAGTTCAAGGAAGTACCCATGTACTGCGACTCCTCAAGTGCAATTGCCATTGCCAACAATCCGGTGTCGCACAGCAGAACGAAGCATATCGAAGTACGCTACCACTTCATTCGGGAGCACGTGGAGAACAAAGATATCTCTCTCTGTTATGTCCCCACGGACAAGCAGATTGCTGATATATTCACAAAGCCCCTAGACGAGGCCAAGTTCAATCTTTTCAAGACTGAATTGGGATGCTCAATTATGAGGAATGAAGACTACAGAGGCTCCAGGCCCGTGCAAGAACTGAGGGGGAGCAAAGGGTAAAACGCTACAGACCCCGATTTGTAGAAGCCGAAAAGGGGGAGATTACCCTCTCGGCTAAGGCTAAGGTGGCTCCAAGTTTGCTCCCAAGAAATTGGTATTGGTAATGGATAACTCACTTAACTCTCTTTTCAGTTTATGGTTTTCATTCTCATTTGTTCTGTTCACCTTAGCTTGTAGGGTTTAGGCTTCTTCAAATAGGGGGAGATTGTTGGGTATTGTATCCACAATGTACCTGATTTGAAGAAGCCCCTGGACAAGCTAAGGTCAATAGACTATGTATTTGATAAAATCCTTCAAGTTGTGCTTGCAGTTTTTCCACGCTAAGTGCACACCAATGTCAGGGTGCAGTAGGTCAATATACACGGGTCTGCACGACGTAATCCCTCGTTGAGCAGATCAGTGTGTTGGCCTACGTGTACTCTCTCTATTGGAGTGCACTTATTTTCAAGCACAGGGCTGTAAATATGTAGGAGCAGACAAGGAGCAAGGATGGATCAATGAGCAGCTCCTGGGTGGAAGACGAAAATTCGTCCAAGGCAAATTCGACGAGAATCACCAAGTGATTCTCGCCGAATCGGCGAGAATCACTAGTGATTCTCGCCGAATCGACGAGAATCATTAGTGATTCTCGCCGACTCCGTCTGGGTACCTCAAAACGGTGCCAAGTAAGATTCGGCGAGAATCACTAGTGATTCTCGCCGAACCAGTGGCCAAGGAGCTCATGTATACAAAGTGAAATTCGTTGAGAATCGATAAGTGATTCGACGAGAATCACAAACGATTCTCGACGAATCGTCGAGAATCACTTGGTGATTCTCGCCGATTCGTTGAGAATCGTCTGCGATTCTCGCCGATTTTTCCTTGGTGTTTTCTCTGGAATTTCCTGAACCGGATTCTGCCGCTGTTAAATTCCTGGATCGGGATTTGGGGATTTCTATTGTGGGTCCCACAAACGGTCATATTCGAAAACTTCTACAGTATTTATATACAGGTATTTTGAACGAAATACGGACACAGAAAGAAGCCGAGCACGAAACCCTAATATCGCGATTTCTCTTCTCCGCCGCCATCGCGCTCGGGCTAGTACGTCGCCGCCGCTGATCGTTCTTCTTCCCGATCTCCGGCGACAGTAGCTTAGCAAAGCTAGCGTCTCACGTATCTATCCAGAGATCTCTTGTCTCTCGATTTCTTGACCGGGAAAAACTCCCCCGTCCGAATCGATCGAGACGACCGATCCTAGAGTGACCGTTGGTAGACCTAGTTTGCTTCGCAAAGAAGTTTGGATCTCAAAGCACTGCAGCAGCGCACCTTCGTTGCAGCCGACTCCGAACCAAGCCGCCGCTCGGATTGCCGCCGCCGGTTCCGGGGGATCCTCTCCAAGAGAGACCAAGGTTGTAGACTCTTCATCGACTTCGAGAACACGTCGTCGAACGAAGAGGAACACCGTAGTCTCCGAAAGAAGTTTGTATCTCATATACATTCCATATTTACTTTTGTTGTAAAGGAACTTTTGTTCCGTGTTGTAAGGGTTGGGTGCAACCCGTTTTGTGGGAGTGTTGACTCTCACGTGTGGAAGGGCTCCTTCCGTTAGTGCAGGGATTGGATTTCAATCCCGTTGGAGAAGTGACCGAGTCGTCCCTTGTTGGGGAGATAGGTCGAAGGGGGAAAGTGGATGTACCCAAGTCGGGGAACCACTATAAATTTGCTGTGTATTCTGTGTGCTGTGCTTGTTGTTTTTATTGTGCAGGTACATCCGTAAATTCCGCAAAAGAACCACACGTCACCTATTCCCCCCCCCCCCCCATAGGTGCACATAGCTGACACTAGGTGGACTTTCAGATACCATGTGCGAACAGAAAATAACAGATCGAAAAATTGGAGTAATGTAAACTTTATTATTCATAAAAGGTATCAATTACAATGGTATAGCCTCTCTTTTATAGAATGGAGGAGATGAGAGAGATTACAAATAAGCAATGTGGGACTAAAAATTTACAAGTATATACGGCTTTACAAAATGACAAACCGGACAAGCCGTGCGGTTAGACAAACAGGCTAACCGCCCGACCACAACCAGGATGAGAGAACAAGCAACACAGAGAGCAAGTCGCCACAGGAGACCGCTAGACCGCCCGGTCTCCGAGTCGTCTGAGACAAGCCGCCTGACTAATGGGACACCAAACAGCAACAGCCTGGCACACAGACCAGCTAGGATAAACCGCCAGACCGCCCGGTCTCCAAACAGCAACAGACCGCCCGGTCTCCATCCTGCAACATTCATGGCCAGCTCGCCCCCAATGCCATTACCACAATCTTCATCTTTGTTTCCTATCTGCGATCTGAAAGGAAAGCGTTCACGTTGTACGTCTTCGGGAAGATCATCTCAATGCGGTCCATTATGAAGTCTGCGGTACTTTTTCATGGTGATTCTTTACTTTTATTGCAATGGAATGGAAGTTGTGAACCTGCCCAACAAGGTTCACAACATGTCAGAGCTCTATCTGATGTTTGAAGGATACCTTGGCTTGATTCATACCAATCTGAAGTCTCACGCGGATAGTGAGTTCAAGTCCTGTGAGCTGCTGGATATCGATAAGAGGGTTATTGAGTTTCTATGGGGTTCATGACTGGATATCGATTACTACCTTCCTTTACTTCCAACACTGTAAGGGGTGGATTGCCAAGATAGTAAGGGACTTCATGCAATCAATTTTTTCCCGATTCCTACCCACTTTATGTGATTGGGGAAAAACTAAAAGACCTTCATGGAAGCCCAGCCATGCAATGGCATCGCTGCGACAAACATTTCAAGGTGTTGACCACCTTCCTTCTATGAGGAGCGGGAAATTTACGCGACATGCCTATGCGGCTAGCACTGCCATATACAACAAGCACAACTTCAGAGAGTTGTCGAAAGTTCCTCTTGAAGAACTGTCGTACCTAACCACCCAGGCTCAGGCGAACGGCCTGGTTACCAGCCACTTCTTGGGTTACTCCTTAAAGAATGTGATGAAGGCTAACTTGAGATTCATTCACAGAATTTAATATTTGATCCATCAAGTGCTTCCTTATTCTTCTTGTAAGAGAGTTATAGAAATAATCCGGGTCTGAGATAAGTGAGATCTCAGTATTAATCGCGTTTGGGAGCGAAAAGATTCCCATAATTTTCAGAAACTAATTTCATGAAGAATTAATCAATCATTGAGATTGCAGATGACTATTGGTAACTTCAATGACTATTGGCAACTTCAATTCTTTCAGGAATAACTCCTAACAACATATATTTAACCTCTCTGGCTGCATATATGATATCCCAGGAAATTAGCTGAGCCTTCTTGTTATTATTTATCCTATCTGATATATTGATAAGCGAACCAGAGGTTTATAGAGTAAGAGATTAGCCTGCGCAACTAGTTGTATGTGTATATTTTTTCTAAAAATGTTCATAGTAGAATTGTGACCAACCCTTTGAAGCATCGAAAGTCGTAATGCGAATAGGTGTGTCTGTACCAGTCATTAAATTCAAACCACATATTTCTAACCACGGGATTAATAAAAAATCATCCGAGTGAAAGGGCTTGATGAAATCCAAGGAATACAGTGGTTTTAGCGATCAGATAAGGCGGACCGAAAAATAGATCATAGTATCAATGAACTCTGGCCGCCAATTCTAGCTGCATAGGGCGTATTTATTAGAAATCATGATAGAAAAGATGTTCCAAAGATAGTAATCTCAACTCGATATTGGATGTTGGATCCCATATATGAAAATATCATGCAGAACAATGAAAGCTAATCGCCCTTATGGTTTTACAGCCTAAGACGATCAGTTGGGCAGGTGCACGAAGGGATGCATTGCTTTTCTCAAGAAATCATCAGAGTTGTAACGTCCACAATACGGTCTCTGAGGCTAGAAAAAGTTATCCGCTCAGGTAGTTTACAATCTAGGATGACCAATTGGGAAGGTGCGTGCAGGGCAACATTGCTTTCCTCAAAAGCTCGTCAAAATTGTAAGCTTCTTTAAAGCTACGAACTAAGCGGTCTGCAAATTATAACCACATAAAATAAAAAGAACTTGAGGGCAACAGACTGGAGCGACTAATTTAGCAGGTGTGTGTAGGGTAGCATTGTTTCCCTCAAGATGTCACAGAAGTTGTAACATCACCCCCAAAAATACACGACATAGCGGATCAAATTCCTAGACTTCAACCAGATGCAGAGGTTTTGTCAGATGTCGGCAGGGATCCTCAAGAAAACAAAGGGGCTGCATAGTCCAAGATGATCAGTCGGGTAGATGCGCGTAGGGCAACATTGCTTTCCTCAAAAGATCTTCAAGGTTGTCCCATCTTAACGAGCAAATATGATCCACTACTGCAATTCCTAGGGTTACAGACTAAGTTAATCACTTGGGCAGGTGCGCACGAGACAATATTGCTTTTCTCAAGAGATCATCAGAGATGTGGGCTCTCTGTAGGCACCGGTTGAGAGTACTAAAGAGTGTTTGAGGGTTACATACTAGAATGATTAATTGAGCAGGTGCGTGTACATCCACATTGATTTTCTCAAGAGATTATTAAATCTGTAACGATATCCCTATCGAAGCATGGTAGAGCTAAAGCACACTCTGACCCTCCTTAATTCAAAGGTGTGTTAGATATAAGTTGGGATCCGAGATCCTGAAGTCCTCACAAGAATCTGCAAACTTCCACTACACGGTGTGAACTCTACCCTCTATACGTATTCATCATGGTGTTACGTTAATGATAACAATTCCGCGGGGGTTCAAGCAAGATCCGGCGATATAGCCTGGTTCAGTGATCCTTAAATATAGATATACAGACTTTATATATCTCGCATGCGCCAAGGCCTCGGCCGCATCAATTAATCCACGCTCAACATACTGTTCATTCAGTTACTGTTGATATGACGGGGGTCCTATTTATAGGCGCGGAGAGGAGTGTGGTCACCGCCCTAGTGGATTGAATCACCACCACAGCTCGCAGCTAGCACCAAGCAGTCCGCTCAGTCCGCATTGACAAGGCCGGACACCAGCCAATCCGCCATGCGCCAAGGCAAGAAGTCAGACCGCAACCCGGCGGACACCGCACCAGTCCGCACGCTGCAGCGGACAATGCACCAGCCCGCAACACAAGTCCACGACCAACAGGCTCAAACCGCCCGGTCAACCAGCGGACATTGCGGACACTGCGATCAATCTGGACTTGTCAAATCATGACCAAGTCCCAAACTGGAGAACACCTGGCGCGAGCTCGGCGGACAAGAACTCGGTCCGCCAGCTCCAAAGACAGTCCGCCAACTCGCGAACTTCGGCTATCAACAAATCACTCCACCAGGGCAAGGGCAACAGCTGAAGCCAAAAAAACCGATCTCCACATGCAGTCCGCATCAAGCGGACTACGCGAACTCAACAGGAGTCCGCCCCTCCCGCGGATACACCACTTATCCGCACGGTTACTTTAGGGAACAGCCAACTGCAGAACCACAAGCAGAACAGCCCGATCACCATCACCAGGCCGCACCATCAGACCGCCCAGGCCGCACCACCAGTCCGCAAGACTGTCCGCCTAGGCCGCGCGGTCTGCCTGATCAACCCCCACTTTCACTTCACAATTTTCAACAATGAGAACTCTTGTCATTGTAATTAACGACATCACCTTGGTCTGTCTTAGTGTTATGGCACCTAACTTTAAATGAGCTCAAGATTTTGAAAGAAAAAATAGGTGTTTGTTAATCACAACCCGATTTTCGCTGTTAATTTGATAATGAAGATGAGTAAAATTGGAAAGTTAAATGTTTTACCAAATGATGTTTTTTAACACTTGATTTACATACAAGATATATATACTTTTGATATGTGTCTAGGAAGAAAACTATTATTTGGAAGAAAAAAATCAATTGTTTTAATCAAATGTTTCAAATCCATTCATTAAGCATTTTAAAATCTACTGTTTTAAATTTTAATCAATTTTTTTTCTTCACGATATTAATGAAAAAAAAACTAATACGGAAATAATCCAAAAATAATTAATGAGCATACTCTCGAGAAAATAATTTAAAAAAAGTAATAGGTTTTCCAAGACTTACATAAATCATATTTTGCTGCAAGTGTTACGGGATTGAACACTTAACCTCATACTTAATACTATAATAATACTGTTAAGTATGATCAACTATTTTTATGTTTAAGTTTATGCAATATAACATAAAATATTTAGAGGAAGAGAGCATCTTTCAAATAATTTTTTGTTGTGCTCTGTTTATTAGTAAGAACTTTAATTTATAGTTAATTTTACTTTTAACAACATTGAATATTTTATAGAATTTTTCTTATTTACTGTTAATAGTATGTAATAATTACCCTATTCAATTATTTAATTTAATTATATGATCTTCAATTATATTAACCAAGACAAAGAAATATTTAAACACTATTCACTCAATATATCATCAATTCAACATACCTAACTAAAAATGAACATGTAAGACCTTCTCGGGAAATTGGCACTGATGTTGCGTCTCATCACATATTGCTGCCAACAGGAAACAACAAAATGTTTAACATATGAGTGGAGGTGTGAATTATAATATCCCAAAATTTTGACACCACCAATTGAACACCTTTTTAAACAGCGCATATTCACCTTTTGAAATAACGCTTATTTCAAATGAGAAATGAGGACCACGTGGCGTCTCCAAATCTGGGGACGGGGTGCGAACCCAAAAATTTATCCAAACTGAGTGGGTTGTTTACTCTGCTCCAATCCCAATTCTATCATTATTCATATCAAATTTTACTTACTAGTATATGTTTATATATGACTCATTCTTGAGTCATTACCTAACATTTATATTATTTTCATTGTGCACATCTACAACATGATCTGTTAAAATTGTTGAAGTGAGGATGTATAGTAGGAGGTCTGATTCGGCAGACCGCACTGTCCGCAGAGTTCGCTGCGGATAGGCGGTTAGCTTTCAGCGAGTTGTAGTTTTTCTGCAGGCTGTCAACTCAAGTTGTAACCGGGCGGATAAGGGAGTCTATCCGCATGTTACCGACTCGTATGGAGTTCTCCGAGTCTGGCATGTTGCAGACTCAATTGGGGCTCGTCTAGATCGGCATGGTTGTGCGGTCTTTTCAGGTGGTGCAGTTTGCTGGAGATCACTGAGATCGCCGAGTGTGTTGTCTGAATGTTGAGTCCGTCTGGATTGCGGTGTCCGCCTGGCGTTTAGCTCGCGAGTTGCAAAGTCCGCCTATGTTGAGTTCGCTAGAGTCCGCTAGAGATTTGGACCTGGTCACGGTTTGTGCCATGTCCAGTTGATTCTGTTCGCCGAGTCCGCATGTTATGTTCGGACTGGATATGGTGTCCGCGGCGACTACAAGTTGGCTCATGCGGTCTGGTTTTGTGTCCGCCTCTTGTGCGACCTGGTGCGGGTTATCGCACGATGATGAGCGGTTATCCTATCGCAATGGGTTGTGACGACACTGCTCATCACACCTATAAATAGCAGTACTCGACTCATCATATATCAACATGAACAGTAAGCTTGAAGCTTGTGTTAAAACTTGCGGTTAGGATTTCTTATCCAAGCGGCTTGAAGAGTAACCAGGTTTTTTGCTGTATTGCAGACAGTGCGGCTACCACTGATAAACCAGGGAGTTGGTTCTGACTTCAGTCAGGTTTCGGTGTGGCTTGCAGATAGCAGTTAGCGGGTTGCAGCAGGTCACGGCTTGCGACCAGGCGGTTTCTCTTTGACAAAGTTTTTCCAGTTCAATAAGTCAGTCTGCCTCTAGCGGCTTAACGATATTCAGTTCGGCTGTGGCTTGTTCGCGGTTATGGTGGCTAGGCGATCTTGTAGTTAGGCGGCTTGTAGCTGCGAACACTTTCTTCAGCTTTCAATAACGGGGAGTCTGCGCGGTTAAGTTGCGGGTTGGCGACTTGGCGGCTTTAGCGGACACCATTCTGCGGATAGGTGGTTTTGCGATTACTGTTAGCAGTCCGCCTGGTTTACACTTGCTTGTTGTTTTCTGGTTCTATCGAGTGCATTGGCGAATCATGTCTCACAATGTATGCATCGTACTATAAAGAAGTTTGTTAATGCAAGTTCTCTTTCTTTCTGTTGTGCTGGTTTTTCATGAGCTTGGTTGGTTGAGTGTTCCTGCGACTTTTTTCCTGCTTCGGTGAAATTTTTTCATGTTATTAGAGGTACAGAGGTTTGAGCAGTGATCAGCCACGGGACTTGCTTGTGCTTCTGGAAGTTTCAAGTAACTAGTGTTATTGCAATGAAAGGAGGTTTCGTAAGAGGACTTGGTACTGAACTCTGACGCAGACTAAATTTAAAAAGTGGAAGTCTTTCTTGGAGAGTTATCTTCTAGCAGATGATCTTTTGGAGGTCGTCGGTGGAGACGACAGGCAAGAGGTGACTGCTACCACTAGGAATGCTGAAGTGGTGAAATATTGGAGAACAAATGCTAAGGTGGAGTTCCCTCAAAAGTGGGCAATTTCACCAAAACGTTTCGACCACATTATTGGATGTCGGTCAGCTGCTGAGATTTGGACTTCCCTTGTTGGGTTGTTCAACAATAAAAATGTAGCAAGACTACAATTCTTTAAAAATTAGTTGGCGAAAGCCACTCAGGGAGATCTATCCATATCATCATTCTACTTGAAGATGATGAATCTCTGCGCTGAAATTTCAGCATTGGACCCGAATGAGCCTCTTTCTGAGGTTAAGCTGAAGAGGCATATTATCTGCAGGATACGAAAGGAATATGTGGCCTTTATTACTTCAGTGCAAGGCTGGGCCAATCAGCCATCTTTACTTGAGCTGGAGAATCTGCTTGCTTCACAAGAGATCTTAGCAAGGCAGATGGCTAGTGTGTCTATCTCTAGAGGAGATAGCGAGGTTCTCTTCTCAGGAAAAAAAGAGGAGATGAGAGAAGAAGAAGAAGCCATCTGTTGGCGATGGTCCTGTTGAATTTTCCGGATCTTGGAATGAGCAGGGGTTTTCTCAACTAAAGTTAATCACAACCAGAAACACATGCAGCAACAAGAGTCTTTATTGATAACAACAATCTTCTTTACAAGGCGATACATACCCGGCGAGACATGATTCGCCAAAACCACTACAGGGAAAGCAGAGACAAATACAAATACAAGAAAAGTCAAGCCGCGCGGACTGAACAAGTAGCCACTGAATCTACTACTGCACTAAGGAGTCCGCACAGTCCTCCAGGTCGCCAAACCGCAAACCAGGTTGCGCGGACTGACCCTTATTCTAATGCTAAGCTCTAGCAGCCGATCTGCAAGCCTCCTGACCACGAGGTCGCCTAGCTGCCAGACCGCACAAGCTACTGATGTTGAACTGAACAGGCCACCTGAAGTCGACAACTTATTGAACCCGAAAACAAGTTGCCAAAGATAAGACTGTTTGGTCGCAGTCCGCGACCTGCTGTTTACCTCCTATTGCTTAATCGTAGAGTCTGCACTATCACCGACCGCAATCAGAGCCAAGTCCTGGATTTCCAGCACTATCCGCACAACCTGCATAGCACAAACCGGTCAACTCCATCAACCCGTGCAGATACCAAAAGTCAGTCCACTTCAACTGATCGCGGGCTCACTTACTGTTCATTCGCACCATAATCATGATGTGACAGAAGTCCTATTTATAGGCACTATGAGTACTGTGGTCATCGCCATAGCCGATAGGATCACGCCTCATCCCGCAGCAAGAACAAGTATATCCATAGGTCGCGGATACACTCCCAGTCCGCCGCGACCTGTGCGGGATAGCCAGACCGCCTATGCTTCCCCAAGGCCGGAAAACAAGCCTGTCCGCCTTGCTTTACCATGGTCGGACAACAAGTCAGTCTGCCTTATTGCCAAAGCCCGAGCCAGGACCGCCACCAGTTGAACTCTGCAGCAACTTTGTCCGCCAATCCGCGGACACAGCTCCAGTCCGCACGCACTGCGGACTCAGCTCCAGTCCGCATATCCTGAGTCTACAGCCACGCCACCAAGACAGCTGTCGGACTACGCGGATACAGCATCAGTCCACACGCCTTACGGACGCAACTCCAGTCTGTATTCTCCAAGATCGCAACCAAGGCATACGACACTGCTGCTGAGCTCGGCGGACTGAGTGGCCGTCCGCGCTTAACTGCGCGATCTCCCAAGACTGAGCCAAACCTAGACTTGGTTCAGAACCAACCAAGTCCACACCACTGCCCACGAGGGACAGTCCGCACTTACTGGCGGACACTGGATCCAGTCTGCCTGCCCCGGCGAACTCCAGCACTTGTCCGCACTGACTGGCGACCTCCGTGACTACCACTTATCGCTCCACCAGAGCAAGACTAAAGTTTCTACCAAGCCGGTCTGTCGAGCTCCAGTCCAGTCCGCTTCTTGCCGGACTTCGCGGATAGAGTCGTTATCCGCCTAGTTACCTTCTATGATCCAACTATCTGCTGAGCATAGGCCGGCCTTGCAGGCCGTCGCTTCTATTCGCTTAGTCCGTGCGAACAGACTGCCCAGGCCGCCAAAGAACAAGCTGTATGCAACAGCTCTGCCGACCTGGCTATCCGCCAATCCTGTGTGCATAGTCCGCGCGGACAGGTCTCCCAAGTTGTCCAATCACCCACTTTCACTTCACCATTTTCAACAGGTCCTTCTACTTCATATCAGCAAGAGGGGAGCAATGCTCCTAAGCAGAATGGATGGAAGAAGGATGTATTAAGATGCTACAAATGCAACAAGATTGGTCACTTCAAGAAGGACTACAGAGCCAATCTTCAGCCAGGGCATGCTTCAGGAAAGGAAGAAGCTGAATCCAGGGTCGAGGAAGGTGGATGGGGGAATGCTTTCATGACCGGTACGTATGTTCGGGCTTTTTCCACCATCAACTATCTGGAGGATTGGATCGTTGACTCGAGGTGTGGTCATCACCTAATCGGGGACAAGTCAATGTTTTATTCTCTGTACTCGTACTCAGGTAATGACGCTATTATTACTGCTGATAACACTATTCATGCAGTTGAGAAGGAGGGTGTGGTATCTTTAGGCAGTTATACGGGACCACTCACCTTGAGGAGTGTTTACCATATGTCGGGAATGAAGAAGAATCTCTTCTTAGTGACCAATGTTGTGGATGCTGGATATCACGTTATGTTCAGCCCGACAGAAGTGAAGTTTCTCCGGAATGTGTCAGCTGTAAAGGCTGATGTTACTCATGTAGAGAGAAGGGTGAAGGACTTATTCGTGCTTTCGACAAGCTCCTATGTTGATCGAATGAGGGAAAATGATAGTGTTGCTATCTGACATGAAAGACTAGGGCATGTTGGGATGGAAAAGTTGAAGGCTATGGTGATGAAGGGCCTTGTAAAAGATTTGCCTAGTTTGTCATCCTACAGTTATGTTCATGTCTATGTGGGGTGACAATATGGTAAGGCCCATCATCTTCCATTTGATAAGTCTCATACAAGATGTATAGCACCATTGGAGTGCATCCACTATAATATGATAGGACCCACCATCATCGCATATCTTGGAGGTAGCAGGTACATGTTAATCTTGATTGATGACTACACTAGATACACATGGGTGTACTTTGTAGCGAAGAAGTCAGATGATTTCCAAAAGTTCATGGAGTTCAAGGAGCTCGTGGAGGGTCGGCTCGGTCTGCGGATAAAGATGCTGAGAATAAATAACGGTGTAGAGTTTACTTCAAATGGGTTCTCCTACTTCTGTAGGAAGAACGATATCAGGAGGGAGCTTACTTGTGTGCATACTATGCAACAAAATGGAGTTGCAGAGCCAAAGATCAGTCATCTGACGGAGACCTGCAAGTGCTGACTTCATGTCAAAGGCATTCCTAGGTCCTTCTAGGCAGAAGGAATGGCCTGTGCGGTTTATGTCATTAATCGAATGCCTCTCAATATGAACAATATGAAGTCTCTGCATGAGCTGATGTTCAAGGAAAAGCCCCGCATTGAACATCTTTGGGTGTTCGGGTCTACTTGCTACTTACACATTCAAGATGCTCTCAGGATGAAGCTGGATGCGAAGGCAAGGAAGCTTGGCTTCATGGGATATGATGAGAGAAAGAAGGGATGGAAGTGTATGGATCCTGCAACGAAAAAGTTCGTCATTTCAAGAGAAGTTTTCTTCGATGAACTTACATAATATCAAGGTTGCTCATCCATAGAGCTGCAAGAGAGCAGGTCAGACAGAGGTCAAGGAGAAGTGCTTGAGATCTTCTAGTGGAGTTGCCTATGTCGTCAGGTGCTCCAGTGGTGTCTAGCTCTAGGCCGGAGGCTTCTGATCTATAAACAGGGGGAGAGATGCTCCTGGTATGCCTGGGATCAGAGCTAGTACAGAAGAAGTAACAGAAGTGGTGGATTAGGGTCAAGACCGGCGGAGCTCCAAGAGGATAATTATTCCACCAGCTCGGTATAGGGACAGGAACATGGTGAGTTTCATCTCAAATTTCTTCGCAGGTCCCCTGGATGAGCGGGAGCCTTCATGCTTTAAGAGTGCCACTAGGGTCAAGAAGTGGGATGATGTCATGGATGAGAAGATGGCTGCCCTCAAGAAGAACGACACTTGGGATCTTGTGCCCAAGTTCGAAGGCATTACTCCAAGGACGCGCAAGTGAGTGTATATGTTAAAGAAGAAGGCTGAAGGCAGCATCGAGCGATACAAGGCTCACTTTATAGCTCGGGGGTTCTCACAACAGTACAGGGAATACTATGAGAAGACGTTTAGTCACGTAGCTAAGATGACTTCAGTGCGGGTGGTTATTGCGTTGGCGACTTGCAAAGGATGGAAGATTTGACAACTTGACGTAAATAATGATTTCTTTTAATGCTAGATTGACAAGGATATTTTCATGGTGCAGCTTTCTGGGTATGTTTCTGAAGTTCATCCAGGACACATCTGCAAGCTCAAGAAGGCTCTTTACGGCTTGAAGCAGGCTCCTCGGGCGTGGTATGAAAAGATCGCAGAATACCTCCAATTCTGCGGGTACTTTGCTTCTGATTCAGATTCAAGTCTGTTCGTAAAGAAGAAGGGGGAGATTCAAGTCTTGGTGCTATTGTATGTTTACAACATGATCGTCACGGCAAACTCAGAGGAAGTAGCTAGGCTCATGGCTAAAGAAATGTCTTGTGTACATTGAATTAGTTATCTTTTTCTCTTTTGTTAACATGTGCAATAAAGAAAGACCCCCATCAGCATCTGCCTCCAAGGCCTCATATAAATTCATTTTGCAAAACACTAATGGCTTCAGATACCAGTACTCTTGGAGGCATCCGAAGGCCTCATATGCTAGTTCTAGAAGGCGTGATCAGGGATGGCATGTGTGTTTGTTTGGTAGGATTCGACTCGACCAAGCTCGTCCGGCAAACCTTCGGCGGCAGAATGAGGCTCAGGAAAAGTAACTTTTGCACCGGAGGCATCCCAATGAAAGCTTTGCAGCTGTTCCTGGGGATATTGAAGCAGGATAGGAGGCAGCCATGGTGCTGGAACTGGTAGCCATGGTGCTGGAACTGACATAGCTTTGATCTTGTCCATCTCCATGTGCCCTATTCTCTCATGCCAGATAGCCGCGCTATCATTGGCCCTCATTCGATCAACATAAGAGCTTGTTGATAAGACAAATAAGTCTCTTACCCTTCTCCCTATATGAGCAATATCAGCCTTAATCGTTGATACGTTGCAGAGAAACCTTACTTATGTTGGGCCAAACAGAACATGAAAGCCCGCGTCGACTACGTTGGTCACCGAGAAGAGGTCCTTCTTCATGCCGGGAACGTGATACACACTCCTTAATGTAAGTTGACCATGAGCACTATCCAAAGAAACAACGCCCTTCTTCTTTATAGAATGAACAGAATCATCAGCTGTAATAATTGCTTCATTACCTGAGAACGGTTGCAGAGATGAGAACTTCGACTCATCTCCAGTGTGGTCACGACCACACCCCGAGTCGACTATCCTGTCATCTTGGTAGTCAACGGTGGCAAGAGCACGAACACAAGTGCTTGTTAAGAAGGCTCCTCCCCACCCGGCTTCCTCAGAACTGGAACAAGCTCCCTCCTTGCCTGCAACATGTCCAAGTTGCAACTTGACCTTACAGTCGCGCTTGAAGTGGCCTGCTTGGTTGCACCTGTAGCACTTCAACTCCTTCTTCCAATTCTTCTTAGGAGCAGAGCTCCTCTCTTGCTGATAAGAGGTTGAAGGCCCATCTTCAGCAGCAACAGACTTCTTCTTCTCCCATCTCTTCTTCTTCTTCTTCTTCTCAGAGAAGAGAGCTTTACTACCTCCTTCAGATATAGTCACCCCAGCCATCTTCCTGGACAAGCTCTCCTGTGACGCTATCAGGTTTTCCAGCTCCAGCAGAGATGGTTGAGTTGCCCACCCTTGCACGGAAGTCACAAAGGCCACATATTCCTTCCGCAGCCCGTGAACTATGTGCCTCTTCA
This sequence comes from Platanthera guangdongensis, assembly GCA_039583875.1. Lineage (NCBI taxonomy): Eukaryota > Viridiplantae > Streptophyta > Magnoliopsida > Asparagales > Orchidaceae > Platanthera > Platanthera guangdongensis. The sequence continues at coordinate 130,344,012 of CM077160.1, forward strand.
ACTTTGCTTCAGAGATGGGCTCATCAGGGCCTAATACTGAAATTTCAGTGCACATGTTCTTCATCTTCAGAAAGAACTTCGAGATGGAGAGATCACCTTGAGTTGCCTTGGCCAACTCATTCTCCAGGAACTGCAGCCTATCCACATTCTTCCTGTTAAACAACCCATCAATGGTTGTCCAAATCACCGCAGCAGACTCACATCCTAAGATGTGATCAAAGAGCTCGTGTGAGACAGCCCGTTTTAGAGTAAACTCTACCTTAGCATTAGTTCTTATCCAAACTCTCACTTCTTCAGCAGTTCTAGTAGCAGCAGTAACCTCTTGCTTGTCGTCACCATCGACGACCTCCCATAGCTCCTCACCCAAGAGATAGCTCTCCATACATGACTTCTACTTCTTGAAGTTGGTCGCTGTAAGAAGTTTAATGCAAGACATCTCTCGTAAGCTCCCTCCATTGCAAATCACCACTGATCACAAAGCTTCCAGAAGCGCAGAGCATAATCTGAGGTTGATCACCGCTCACTGCTCAAGCCACTATTCCCTCTGATACCATGTTGAAATTTTCTAATCAAGCAAATCAACTGGTAGTTCTGGTATCAAGTAAACACTTCCAGAGCTATCAAGCTGATCTATTGATCAAGCGGAAAGCGAGAACTAGGCGCAGGAACACTCCAACCGTAAACTGAGCTATGTATCAGAGACAACGAGGAGCAAACACAGATCTTGCATTAATTCACTATCAACTTTACAAAGCAAGATATACAAGGCGAGACATAATTTCGCCAAGTATAACGAGAAGCTATAAGCAAAAGGAATCTTCAAGCCGGGCGGACTGCCTCGGAGACTGCCGAGTCTTACAAGTCCGCCGAGACCGCCAAGCCTCTGCTGCTACTCTGATCTACGGAGTCCGCACAACCTAAGGACTACCCGTTATTCTACTGACGCCCCCTCTACAAGCCGCCGCCGAACTGAGTGAATATACTGCCAAGTTCGCCGAGACCGGCGACTAGGTTATTGAACAGAATTCAATTGCTGGAAAGAAAACTGGATTGTCGTCAAGTGCGACCTGCTGCAACCACTGATTGTAAACCGCAAGCTTCACTGCTTCCTGAACTTGATCAGAACCAGACGCCTGGCTTTATAGTGTCAGCCGCACAACCTGTTAAATCTCAAACTACGCGACCTGCAAAACCGAGTCCGCAACAATTGATCTGCGCTCAACTTACTGTTCACTCTGTTGCTGTATATATGTCGGGGGGTCTATTTATAGGCTCCGTGAGGAGTGTGGTCACCGCCCTAGTGAATAACATCACCACCCCAGCCCGTAGCTAGCACAAACCTAGTCCGCCGAGTCCGCAAGAACTAGGTCGCACAACCAACAGCCAGACACCAAGTCAGGAGACCAGTCCGTCATCAGGCGGACATCACACCAGTCCGCATACATCACAGCATGCAGACACAACAACATCCCACTTACTGCGTCAGTCCGCATGCTACAAGCGGACAAGGCGCCGCTCGCACAGCTCGCACAGCTCGCAACAATGATTCAGCCCGCCCCATGAGTCCACGACCAACATGCAGATTGCCCGGTCAACAGCAGACTATGCAGACAGTGCATCAGCCCGCCGCACATGTCCACGACCAACAGGCAGATCGCCCGGTCATAGTGGACTCTGCGGACACATGCGAACACTCTGGACTTGTCACAGAGTGTGATCAAGTCCAGCAACCCACCAAACTACTGGCGCGAGCTCGGCGAACATGAACCAAGACCGCCAACTCCATGGACAGTCCGCCACCATGAATGTAGCAATCACCCACTGCATCACCAGAGAACTCGGCAAGGACCAATGCCGACCAGTCAGCCGCAGCGGACTCCGCGGACTCCAACTGAGTCCGCCATATACCCGCTGACTCACTTCCAGTCCACCCAGTTACTTTAAGGACGGGCTAACTACAGAACGACAGACTGAGCTGAGCACCGCCATCAGTCCGCCAAAGATAGGCCGCCCAGGCCGCTCCAACAGCACCCAAGCCACCAAGTCCTCCATGGCCACTGACCTCCCTGTGGAAACCACCCGTCATCACACATCTTCCCAAAACCCCGAGATAGTAGGAAGGGGGGACGGGGGTACATGAACACAAAGGATCGCCTACTGCAGGCGATGTGGGACTAACCCCAACCACAGGACCGTGGGGATATTCCGCCACAAGGGGGCCCACCGGGGTCAACACCCAGACCTGGAACGCGATGGGGAAAGCCCAAACATGCGGTCCCACACACACGTGTCCTGCTGGCTAATATAATCTCAACACACCCCCGCAGCAGGACAACCTCCCTCTGATACCATGTGGAAACCACCCGTCACCACACATCTTCCCAAAACCCCGAGGTAGTAGGAAGGGGGGACGGGGGTACATGAACACAAAGGATCGCCTACTGCAGGCGATGTGGGACTAACCCCAACCACAGGACCGCGGGGATATTCCGCCACAAGGGGGCCCACCGGGGTCAACACCCAGACCTGGAACGCGATGGGGAAAGCCCAAACATGCGGTCCCACACACACGTGTCCTGCTGGCTAATATAATCTCAACACTCCCTGATCGCAACCACAGTCTGCCCAGGCCGCAAATTTAGACCGCCCAGTCCGCCCGGTCTAGTCCATCAACCACTTTCACTTCATAATTTTCAACAGTTGACCCCATCAGATCACCATAGATACACTCCAATGGTGACTTGCTCCTTATTTGAGACTTGTCAAACGGAAGGCGATGAGCCTTTCCATACTGACACTCCATGCAAACATGGCCATCTCCGTAGGATGACAAATTCGGCAAGCCTTTCACAAGACTTCTCATCGCCATGACTTTCAGCTTGTCCATCCCAACGTGCCCTAGTCTTTCATGTCAGATAACAACACTATCGTTGGTCCTCATCCGATCAATATAAGAGCTTGTTGATAAAACAAACAAGTCTCTTACTCTTCTCCCTACATGAGCAACATTAGCCTTTACCGTTGATACGTTGCGGAGAAATTTCCCTTCTGTTGGACCAAAAAGAACGTGATAGTCTGCATCAACCGCATTGGTCACCGAGAAGAGGTTCTTCTTCATGCCAGGTACGTGATACACACTTCTTAACGTGAGTGGGCCCTAAGCACTATCCAAAGAAACTACACCCTCCTTCTCTACAGTATGAACAGAATCATCAGTTGTAATAATAGCTTCATTACCTGAGAATTTTGCAGTGATGAGAACTTTGACTCGTCCCCAATTAGGTGATGAACACACCCTGAGTCAACTATCTAGTCATCTTGGTAGTTGACGGTGGAAAGAGTACGAACACATGTGCTCGTCATGAAAGCTCCTCCCCACCTGACTTCCTCAGCACTGGAACCAGCTCCCTCCTTATCTGCAACATAGCTAGGCTGCAGCTTGACCTTGTAGTCGTATTTGAAGTGACCTGGTTGATTACATGTAACGCCCCGAAACTCAAAGGAGCAAAGGGGGACATTTTGGGCCAGTTTGAGTTCTGGCTGCAGGTACACGGCCTGGGACACGGGCGTGTCCCAGGGCGTGTCAAGCCTGTGTCGACACTAAGGCGCGAAGTAGACACTTTGGTCTCGACATTGTGTCGAGACTGGGCACACGGCCTGCAACACGGGCGTGTCGCAGGGCGTGTCGACCCGTGTCGACACTTAGCCGCGAAGTCGACACTGTGCTGTGATATTGTGGCGAGACATGGCACACGGCCTGCGACACGGGCGTGTCGCAGGGCGTGTCAGCTTGTGTCGACACTCGTCCCGCGAAGTCGACACTTTGGTGTCGACAATGTGTCGAGACATGGCACACGGCCTGCGACACGGGCGTGTCGCAGGGCGTGTCGACCCGTGTCGACACTCAGCCGCGAAGTGTCGAGAGCGTGTACACGGCCTGGAGCCCAGGCGTGTCAAGGTGACACGGGTATGGACACGGGCGTGTCCTAGAACCCGTGCAGTGCTCGGGTTGAAAATGGGGAAAAATCATGGGGTACACGGCCGGCTACACGGCCGTGTCAGGTGGAACACGGGCGTGTCAGCTCGAACACGGGCGTGTTCGATACCCGTGTGAGGTTCTAGGTGATCCGATTTTGACGGCGAATGAGGCACACGGCCCTGGACACGGGCGTGTGCCAGGCCGTGTTCGGTCCAGATTGGGCATTTCAGTCCCGAATCAAAGCCGTTCATTTCTTTGACTGAAGATCCAACGGCTGGGGGTTGTTCCTGAAGGGATATACCCGGGTTTTGACTTAGAAAACCCTCACTTTTTCTTAAGTGATCTCTTTCTAAAGTCTTAGAGAGAGAGGAGAGCTAAGTGAAGAAGAAGGAGCTAGATCCGCCATTGGAGGAGCTTCGGAGCTCCGAATCGCAAGCCGACTCCGGATCCGCGGAGGCAACGCTAGTGCGGTCATTTCCATCCGATTACTTTCCGATGGCGCCAAAGAGGAATGCAAGGGTAACGATCCTCATCTTGAGCACGAGTCGCTCTCTTTCTTAGCATAGGAAGCCCGCTCTCGCGAGTTTGCGGAGAGTTGGATGCATTCCTTCGGGTAGATATGTGAAGTCCCCGTTGTTTAGAGTCCGTATGCGAGAACGGACATATGCATGATGTGTGAAGCCTACCCGGACATGTTAGTCTGGATCGGTGATGTTGCATTGCATAAGGCCGGAGAAGACTCCGTGCTATTGGTTGTTTTTCGGGTTTTCTACGCGGTAGATTGCAACAGGGAGCCTTGGGGACTAACCCGAAGGTGCACCCGGAAAACTGGGCGGATACGAGATCTTGCCAACTTGGTGGCTTGAAAGCCAACTTGAACATAACCGGGTTATGTGACATGTGATGGAAATGGGACTCGGGAGAAGTTTGACCTGCGCATATGGTTTAAATTACCGTTGCGGGCGCATATGGTTTAAATTACCGTTGCGTTGTGAACACGGGTTAGATGGAACCGTACCCACTCTATGTCGTTCGGATTAGGGCCATTGGCATAGATGAGGGTCTTCGGCGGTCTATGGTTTTAATTACCGTGACCCATGCCAGGAAGACAAACTGCTCATTGTTTGGCCGTCCAAAGGGGATGGTGGTGAGTCGGCAGACTTAGACTGCGTTCACCAAGAATGTGCCCTGAGTGCACGGGGTGTGTGGCCGTTGAGCCTCCGCCTGTGATGAAATGGCTATATTTACATTGCTCGCTTATGCTAATGAAATGCAGGGAAGGAGCATCGCCGCCCCGAGTTGGGGGCGGGATCGTTATAATTTGGTCAGCATTGCTGACCGTTGCCTTGTTTTGCCACCGTGCGGTGGTTTGTTGCTTGCAGGTGCAGCTGGACCAAGCGGTCAATAGCGGGCTAAAGCCCTTTTTGCGAAGCCGGCCCTCGAAGGCCCGAATGAAAATATTTATTGTTTTATTCATGTATGACCGACCTGCGTGCCGTGGTTTGTAAATCATGTAACAGTCAAGTGAAACATTTTTTTTTTGTAAGGCCTTAAGGCTTGTTTTGAGTATTTTGTAATAACATTCATATTTTCGTATTAGTGGACATTCATGCTTGTTGCTGGGTTCTTGTTTACAACTCTTATAAACTGCTTCCGCTAGAATGCTCTGTGTAGGACGTTGAGATTGGTTGGATGGTTTCCATACGTAACCACCCGGTCTGTCTGTGGTATATGGCGTCGGGCCCCGACCGGACCTACTGCTATATGCCATGCGACGGATAGGGGGTGTTACAATTTGGTATCAGACTACTGTTTTGGTTGGGCTTAAACTGAATTCGTGGGCGAATTATTTTTAAGGGGTGGTGAGCACATTGTGTGCGTCATCGTAATAACAGTAAAAAGAACCCATGAATGTCCACTTAGGAATGAAAATACTCGTGTTTGGGGAACCTGCGTGTTCCTATAATTGCTGTTTGCAATTTATTTGGTCGCTTAACGGTGTTTTGTACCACTATAGGTGACCCGAAGTGGTGTTGGGCCGTCAGAACGCCGAGTTTCTGAGGCAAGTAGTGCACCGGATGTTGCTCCTGCAACACCTCTATCAGCTGAGAATATTCGATTGGTGGCTGAAGCGGTGTTGGCCGTGATTAATGCGCATCCTGGAAGGCAAACGCAGCAGCCCTCTCCTGTGATGGAGCAAGTACCTCTGCAAGAGGCTGAGCCGAGGAGAGTGGAGCAAGTGGTTGTTGAACCAATAGTGCCAAGGAGGGCAACTGAGAGGCAGCTAAAGCATGTAATGAGCTTTAACCCTCCGCTATTCTCGGGGTTGGGAACCCCATCTTAGGCTGAAGACTGGCTCTCCAGGGTAAAGAGAGTCATGACAGCGACGGAGACGGAGGAGTGGCAAATGACCACCATCGCTACGTTCCTTCTGGACGGTGAAGCGAGGATGTGGTGGGAAGGATTGGAGCTGCACTTACTGAGGGGTAGACAACTTGGTGATGTCTCGATGGAGGAGTTCTCGAGATTGTTTTTGGCTAGATACCTCCCTTCGACGCAGAAGATAGCGTTGGAGAATGAGTTCCTGAAGTTGGTACAGGGTGAGAGGAGCGTGGATGAATATCTCCACGAGTTTACTCGTCTAAGTCGTTATGCTAGCGCCACCATCATGGATGAGGAGCGCAAGACTAATCGCTTCTATGAAGGGTTGAGAGACGAGTTGAGGTTGCTACTCTCGGGGCCGATGACGCAGGGTTTCTTAACCTTGGTCAATATTGCCCGGTCCTTGGAGAAGGATATGAAGAATGTGCAGGCAAAGAAAAGCTTGAGCGAGAAGAAATCTGGGTTCAAAGTGCCGACAACTTCAAAGTCTGGCTATCAAAGATTTTTTAAGAAGCATAGGACTTCGGGTCCAGATCATTCTGGTGCTTCTAGGGCGACTACGAGTCGGACCCCGGGCGCGTGCTTTACATGTGGAAAGACGGGGCATTTCGCCCGTGACTGTTGGAGCGGACGTCCTAAGTCCGAGAGGAAGCCGGGAGCTACTTATGAAGAGAAGGGCAAGGCGGTGGAGTCGACCGCATCCCATTATGCTCCGGCCCAACCAAGGGTCTACAATCTCGGCCAACAGGAGGCCATTAAACAAGCTGATGTGGTGACAGGTACGGTTTAATTTATAGCAAGTCAATTTATTTAAATACTTGTTATGCACATGTTACCTTACCACTACTTGTTTAGGATTTGTATTGATTTGTGAAAATCCGGCACGAGCACTCTTCGATACGGGAGCCTCACACTCCTTCTTGTCCGAAGGATTTATATCACGCATCGGAGTCCCTTCTTCGATGGCGAAGGATAAGTTGGATGTGTTGTTGCCCAATGGGTGTTCGATGCGAGCGGATAGGATCTGCGACGTTAAAGTTCGTATTGGGGAGCAGGAGTTCGACCTGCAGGCGTCTTTACTTCCGTTGGCGGAGTTCGACGTCATTTTTGGCATGGACTGGCTCTCGGAGCAGCAGGCCCATATAGATTGTGGTAACAAGGAAGTCAAGCTGGGAGCAAGTCGTGAGACGACTTTTACGGGCTTAAAGGGGTCGAGCAAGACGTTGATGTCTGCTCTTCAGGTGGTGAAGGCGGTTCGTGCTGGAGCAGAACTGTTCTTTACACTAGTGTAGGTTGCAAAGCCGAAGCCCGCGTTGGATTGTATTTCAGTGGTATCGGAATACCCTGATGTGTTCCCCGCAGATCTTCCTGGAGCCCCGCCTCAGCGGGAGATAGATTTTACGATCGAGCTAGTGCCAGGTGCAAAGCCTGTGTCACGATCTCCGTATCGGCTAGCGCCTAAGGAAATGGCGGAGCTGAAAGTTCAACTGCAAGAGTTGTTGGAGCAAGGGTATGTGCGCCCGAGTTCTTCGCCTTGGAGCGCACCGGTCCTCTTTGTTAAGAAGAAGGACGGAAGCTTGAGGTTATGTATTGATTATCGAGAGCTAAACAAGCTGACTGAGAAGAACAAGTACCCGATCCCCCGGATTGATGATCTCTTTGATCAGTAGTCGGGTCGACGGTGTACTCGAAGCTGGATCTCAAGGCTGGGTACTATCAGCTGCGGATAAGGGAGAGTGATATCCCGAAGACAGCGTTTAGTACGAGGTACGGGCATTATGAGTTTACGGTCATGCCGTTTGGGCTGACTAATGCGCCGTCAGTATTCATGGATTTGATGAACAGGACGTTCAGGGAGTACTTGGACCATTTTGTGATCGTCTTCATCGACGATATTTTGGTGTACTCGCAAAGTGAGGAAGATCACTTCAAGCATCTTCATTTGGTGTTGGAGACGCTAAGGAGAAATCAGTTGTATGCCAAGTTCTCGAAGTGCGAGTTTTGGCTATCCTCAGTGGCGTTCCTCGGGCATATAGTGAGTGGAGAGGGTATTGCTGTGGATCCGGCGAAGATTGTTGCGATACGGGAGTGGCCTGAGCTTGCTACGGTAGCAGAAGTCCGGAGCTTTTTGGGGCTTGCCGGCTATTATAGGCGCTTCGTAGAGAACTTCTCGCGGTTAGCGTTACCTCTCACTACTTTGACGAGGAAGGATCATAAGTTCGTTTGGACGCCGGAGTGCGCGCGAGCTTTTGAGGAATTGAAGTGTCGGTTGACCACGACGCCTGTGCTGAGTTCGCCATGTGGAACCGAAGGCTATGAAATATATAGCGATGCTTCAGGCAGCGGTTTGGGTTGCGTGCTACTGCAGCACGGAAGCGTGATAGCTTATGGCTCGAGACAGCTAAAAGTGCACGAGAGGAATTATCCGGTCCATGACTTGGAGTTGGCGGCCGTGATTTTTGCCTTGAAGCTGTGGAGACACTATTTGTACGGTGTGAAGATTGATATCTACACCGATCACAAGAGCCTAAAGTATCTAATTGATCAGAAGGATCTGAATATGCGGCAGCGTAGGTGGATGGAGTTCCTGGGGGACTATACATTCAAGATCCACTACGTGCCTGGCAAAGGGAATGCGGTTGCGGATGCGCTGAGTCGCCGAGCCCCAGCTCAAGCCAATTGGCTATCGGTGCATGATGAGCGGTTGGTGCGGGAGTTGGAGGCGTTGGAGATTGTTTGTGTGGATAGACAATCTAGTGTTGAAGCAGTTCTGAATTGGACTGAAGTCTAATATGACCTGGCTGATCGGATTCGGCAGGCTTTGGATATGGATGCTCATATGAAGCAGTTCATGATAGAGGCTCTGGATGGGTCAAATTCCCAATTCGTCGTGGAGGACGGATTGCTTTGGAAAGACGGTCGTCTGTGCGTCCCAAGTGTGGGCAATTTACGGGTGGAGTTGTTGTACGAAGCGCACCATACCAAGTACTCGATTCACCCGGGGAGCACGAAGATGTACCGCGATGTAAAGAAACTGTTTTGGTGGCCGGGTTTGAAGAAGGATGTTGCGCTATACGTAGCGAAGTGCCAAACCTGCGCCTTGGTAAAGGCGAAGTGCCAAAAGCCGGGAGGATTTCTTAAGTCCTTGCCTATTCCGGAGTGGAAATTCGACGACATCTCTATGGACTTTGTGCACGGTTTGCCAAGGTCGCAGAAGGGAAACGACGCCATTTGGGTGGTTGTTGATCGATTAACGAAGGTGTCGCATTTTATTCCCCATAGGAAGGATGATCCGGTGGAGAAGTTGGCAAAGCTCTATGTGGATAACATAGTACGGCTTCATGGTGTGCCCCGCAGCATCGTGAGTGACCGAGATGGGCGGTTCACGTCCAACGATTGGAGGCTTGTGCAGCAAATGTTGGGAACAAAGCTGAAGTTTAGCACAGCCTTCCATCCGCAAACGGATGGGCAGACCGAGAGGGTCAATAGAACCATGGAAGACATGCTTCGCATGTGTGTCTTGGATTTCGGAAAGCAATGGGAAGACCACCTTTATTTGGTGGAGTTCGCATACAACAACAGCTACCAAGCGAGTATTCAGATGGCGCCTTTCGAGGCCCTATACGGTAGAAGATGTCGCACGCCGTTGTCTTGGTTAGAAACGGGTGAGTCAAAGTTGTATAAGCGATCGGAAGTGGAGGATGCTACTTCTTTGGTGAGAACCATTCGGGAGAGGTTGCTTATCGCTCAGGACCGGCAAGCAAAGTACTATAATGCCAAGCACAGGAACGTGGAGTTCGCTGTTGGCGATTATGTATACTTAAAGATCAAGCCGTTCAAGGGTGTCTCGCGGGTGCGGCGGTTGAAAAAGCTAAGCCCAAGATACCTTGGACCGTTTGAGGTTCTGGAGCGAGTTGGAGAAGCGGCCTATAGGTTGAAGCTTTCAGTGGAGCTTAGTGGTTTACACGATGTATTCCATATTTCGGTGCTTCGGAAGGCGGTGCAGGAGCCTGCGCAAGTGATCGCGGTCGATCAAGTGCCGGTGGAAAGTGGGCTAACGACAAAGGTCAAGCCCGTGCGGATTGAAGACTCGGAGGTCAAGCGGCTACGCAATAAAGAGATCAGGATGGTCAAGGTCCGGTGGGACAATTGCGGTCGTGAGGAGCTCTCTTGGGAGCGAGAGCAGACTATGCTTGACGAATATCCGGAGTTGTTCCGCTCAGGTACAAATTTTGGTTTTGTACATGTCTTTCCTTTATGTAATTTCGTGGGCGAAATTCTTTTAAGAGCGGTAGAGTTGTAACGCCCCGAAACTCAAAGGAGCAAAGGGGGACATTTTGGGCCAGTTTGAGTTCTGGCTGCAGGTACACAGCCTGGGACACGGGCGTGTCCCAGGGCGTGTCAAGCCTGTGTCGACACTAAGGCGCGAAGTCGACACTTTGGTCTCGACATTGTGTCGAGACTGGGCACACGGCCTGCGACACGGGCGTGTCGCAGGGCGTGTCGACCCGTGTCGACACTTAGCCGCGAAGTCGACACTGTGCTGTGATATTGTGGCGAGACATGGCACACGGCCTGTGACACGGGCGTGTCGCAGGGCGTGTCAGCTTGTGTCGACACTCGTCCCGCGAAGTCGACACTTTGGTGTCGACAATGTGTCGAGACATGACACACGGCCTGCGACACGGGCGTGTTGCAGGGCGTGTCGACCCGTGTCGACACTCAGCCGCGAAGTGTCGAGACCGTGTACACGGCCTGGAGCCCAGGCGTGTCAAGGTGACACGGGTATGGACACGGGCGTGTCCTAGAACCCGTGCAGTGCTCGGGTTGAAAATGGGGAAAAATCATGGGGTACACGGCCGGCTACACGGCCGTGTCAGTGGAACACGGGCGTGTCAGCTCGAACACGGGCGTGTTCGATACCCGTGTGAGGTTCCAGGTGATCCGATTTTGACGGCGAATGAGGCACACGGCCCTGGACACGGGCGTGTGCCAGGCCGTGTTTGGTCCAGATTGGGCATTTCAGTCCCGAATCAAAGCCGTTCATTTCTTTGACTGAAGATCCAACGGCTGGGGGTTGTTCCTGAAGGGATATACCCGGGTTTTGACTTAGAAAACCCTCACTTTTTCTTAAGTGATCTCTTTCTAAAGTCTTAGAGAGAGAGGAGAGCTAAGTGAAGAAGAAGGAGCTAGATCTGCCATTGGAGGAGCTTTGGAGCTCCGAATCGCAAGCCGACTCCGGATCCACGGAGGCAACGCTAGTGCGGTCATTTCCATCCGATTACTTTCCGATGGCGCCAAAGAGGAACGCAAGGGTAACGATCTCATCTTGAGCACGAGTCGCTCTCTTTCTTAGCATAGGAAGCCCGCTCTCGCGAGTTTGCGGAGAGTTGGATGCATTCCTTCGGGTAGATATGTGAAGTCCCCGTTGTTTAGAGTCCGTATGCAAGAACGGACATAGACATGATGTGTGAAGCCTACCCGGACATGTTAGTCTGGATCGGTGATGTTGCATTGCATAAGGCAGGAGAAGACTCCGTGCTATTGGTTGTTTTTCGGGTTTTCTACGCGGTAGATTGCAACAGGGAGCCTTGGGGACTAACCCGAAGGTGCACCCGGAAAACTGGGCGGATACGAGATCTTGCCAACTTGGTGGCTTGAAAGCCAACTTGAACATAACCGGGTTATGTGACATGTGATGGAAATGGGACTCGGGAGAAGTTTGACCTGCGCATATGGTTTAAATTACCGTTGCGGGCGCATATGGTTTAAATTACCGTTGCGTTGTGAGCACGGGTTAGATGGAACCGTACCCACTCTATGTCGTTCGGATTAGGGCCATTGGCATAGATGAGGGTCTTCGGCGGTCTATGGTTTTAATTACCGTGACCCATGCCAGGAAGACAAACTGCTCATTGTTTGGCCGTCCAAAGGGGATGGTGGTGAGTCGGCAGACTTAGACTGCGTTCACCAAGAATGTGCCCTGAGTGCACGGGGTGTGTGGCCGTTGAGCCTCCGCCTGTGATGAAATGGCTATATTTACATTGCTCGCTTATGCTAATGAAATGCAGGGAAGGAGCATCGCCGCCCCGAGTTGGGGGCGGGATCGTTATAATTTGGTCAGCATTGCTGACCGTTGCCTTGTTTTGCCACCGTGCGGTGGGTTGTTGCTTGCAGGTGCAGCTGGACCAAGCGGTCAATAGCGGGCTAAAGCCCTTTTTGCGAAGCCGGCCCTCGAAGGCCCGAATGAAAATGTTTATTGCTTTATTCATGTATGACCGGCCTGCGTGCCGTGGTTTGTAAATCATGTAACAGTCAAGTGAAACATTTTTTTTTGTAAGGCCTTAAGGCTTGTTTTGAGTATTTTGTAATAACATTCCTATTTTCGTATTAGTGGACATTCATGCTTGTTGCTGGGTTCTTGTTTACAACTCTTATAAACTGCTTCCGCTAGAATGCTCTGTGTAGGACGTTGAGATTGGTTGGATGGTTTCCATACGTAACCACCCGGTCTGTCTGTGGTATATGGCGTCGGGCCCCGGCCGGACCTACTGCTATATGCCATGCGACGGATAGGGGGTGTTACATTACACCTGTATCACTTCAAATCCTTCTTCCAGTTTCTCTCAGGAGCAGTGCTCCTCTCTTACTGATAGGAAGTTGAAGGCTCATCCTCAACAACAGTCTTCTTCTTCTTATCAGTGAAGAGAGCCTCACTACCTCCTTTAGGTATAGTAACCCAGGCCATTTGCCTAGCTAGGCTCTCCTGTGACATCAGCAGATTCTCCACCTCCAGTAAGGATGGCTGAGTCACCCACCCTTGGACAGAAGTCACAAAGGCCACATATTCCAGAAGCGTCGAGCACAACTGAGGTTGATCACTGCTCAAGCCACTGTTCCCTCTAATACCATGTTAAAATTTCACAAGATGAACAGGAGATAACTCTGATACCAAGTAAAAACTTTCAGAGCTATTAAGCTGACAACTTGATCAAGCGGAAAGCGGGAATCAGGCGCATGAACACTCTAACCATAAACTGAACTATGTAAATCAGAGACAACAGAAGGCAACAACAAGTCTTGTAATATCAACTATCTTCTTTACAAGGTTAGGCATACATGACGAGACATGATTCGCCAAAGTACAAAGGAGAAGCATACAAGCAAACAAGAAATTCAAGCCGGGCGGACTGCCTCACAGACCGCCGAGTCCGCTTAGACCGCCAAGCCGCTGCTGCACCGCACTGATCTACGGAGTCCGCGAAGTCCACGAACAACCCGTTATTCTGCTGAACACCTTGTCCACTCTCTGCAAGCTTCCTGACTGGAGAAGTCGCCAAGCTGCCAGAGTTCGCGAACAAGCTGCTGCCGAACTGAAAGAACAGGCCGCCTAGACCACCGAGACCGGCGGATAGGTTATTGAACTGGAAATTGCTGAAGGAGAGAAGACTGGTTGGCCGCAAATGTGACATGCTGCAAACCCGCTGAATGTTAACCGCAAGCTCCACTGATCCCTGACCTCAGTCAGAACCAGAGTCCTGGCTTCTCAGTGCTAGCCGCACAACCTACAAACCGCAACCAGTTAAACCTTCTCAATCCGCGCGAACAAGAAAAACGAGGCCGCAGCAATTAATCCACGCTCAACTTACTGTTCATTCAGTTACTGTTGATGTGACGGGGGGTCCTATTTATAGGCGCGGAGAGGAGTGTGGTCACCGCCCTAGTGGATAGAATCACCACCCCAGCTCGCAGCTAGCATCAAGCAGTCCGCCCAGTCCGCATGGACAAGGCCGGACACCAGCCAATCCGCCAGGCACCAAGGCAAGAAGCCAGACCGCAACCCGGCGGACACCGCACCAGTCCGCACGCTGCAGCGGACAACGCACCAGCCCGCAACACAAGTCCACGACCAATAGGCTCAAACCGCCCGGTCAACCAGCGGACTTTGCGGATACTGCGATCAACCTGAACTTGTCAAATCATAACCAAGTCCCAAACTGGAGAACACCTGGCGCAAGCTCGGCGGACAAGAACTCAGTCTGCCAGCTCCCATGACAGTCCGCCAACTCGCGAACTCCGGTTATCAACAAACCGTTCCACCAGGGAAAGGGCAACAACCGAAGCCAAAAAACCGACCTCCACATGCAGTCTGCATCAAGCGGACTCCGCGAACTCAACAGGAGTCCGCCCCTGCCGCGGATACACCACTTATCCGCACGGTTACTTTAGGGAACAGCCAACTGCAGAACCACAAGTAGAACAACCTGATCACCATCACCAGGCCGCACCATCAGACCGCCCAGGCCGCACCACCAGTCCGCAAGACTGTCCTCCTAGGCCGCGCGCTATGCCTGATCAACCCCCACTTTCACTTCACAATTTTCAACAATGAGAACTCTTGTCATTGTAATTAACGGCATAACCTTGGTCTGTCTTAGTGTTATGACACCTAACTTTAAATGAGCTCAAGATTTTGAAAGAAAAAATAGGCGTTTGTTAACCGCAATCCGATTTTCACTGTTAATTTGATAATGAAGATGAGTAAAATTGGAAAGTTAAATGTTTGACCAAATGATGTTTTTAACACTTTATTTACATACAAGATATATATACTTTGATATGTGTCTTGGAAGAAAACTATTATTTGGAAGAAAAAAAATCAATTGTTTTAATCAAATGATTCAAATCCCTTCATTAAGCATTTTCTTTTAAAATCTACTGTTTTAAATCTTAATCAAATTTTTTTCTTCACGATATTAATGAAAAATAATTAATACGGAAATAATCCAAAAATAATTAATGATCATACTTGAGAAAATAATTAGAAAAAAGTTATGGGATTGAACTCTGAACCTCATACCTAATACTATAATAATACTGTTAAGTATGATCAACTATTTTTATGTTTAAGTTTATGCCATATAACATAAAATATTTAGAGAAAGAGAGCATCTTTCAAATATTTTTTTGTTGTGCTCTATTTATTAGCAATATCTTCAATTTATAGTAAATTTTACTCTTAACTACATTGAATCTAAAATTTGGGTCATTGGGTGCAAGAATATTTTATAGATTTTTTTTATTTACTGTTAATAGTATGTAATAATTAGCCTATTCAATTATTTAATTTAATTATATGATCTTCAATTCAATTAACCAAGACAGAAATATTTAAACACTATTCAGTCAATATATCATCAATTCAACATACCTAACTAAAAATGAACATGTAAGACCTTCTCGGGAAATTGGCACTGATGTTGCGTCTCATCACATATTGCTGCCAACAGGAAACAACAAAATGTTTAACATATGAGTGGAGGTGTGAATTATAATATCCCAAAATTTTGACACCACCAATTGAACACCTTTTTAAACAGCGCATATTCACCTTTGAAATATCGTTTATTTCAAATGAGAAATGAGGACCACG
The DNA here is from genome assembly GCA_039583875.1 of Platanthera guangdongensis. Taxonomy (NCBI): domain Eukaryota; kingdom Viridiplantae; phylum Streptophyta; class Magnoliopsida; order Asparagales; family Orchidaceae; genus Platanthera; species Platanthera guangdongensis. Next base: position 130,359,806 of record CM077160.1, read on the forward strand.
TGGCGTCTCCAAATCTGGGATGGGGTGCGAACCCAAAAATTTAGGGCGCTGATATTTGCAGGCCTTAAAAGGATATTTGCAGGCCCATTTTTTAAAATCCACCTAATTTATAACATAAATAAAAGATCATAATTGCAGCCCCATCTTATGATTTCTCATCTACAAAGCTCGGACCGGTCCAACCGGTCGGGCCGCTGGTTGGACCACCGCCCGGTCCGGTCAAGGCTAGTGACCGGGTTGAACAAAGGACCGCCCAAGAACCAGAAAATCGGGTGGGCGGGCCGGTGAGCAGGGAACCGGGCTCGGGTTTATCAAATCGGGCGGGCCAAAGAGAATAATTTAATATCCAAAATGTTGAGGGTGTGAGGATTTGAACCCCTGCCATCTAGAAAGCTGTCATAGTGTTGAACCACCAAGCCAATTGGCTTTGCTGTTTTATTATTAAAATATATTATATACATATACATATTAACATAAATATAAAATAAATTAATATTTCACTCTTATATGTATTAAAAATTGGTTAAATTCTCTCATTTTATTCCTTTTTCAATTATATTTGGTGATTGTTAACCGCAACCCGTTATTTTGTTAGTCGCACCCCAAAATTTTCCAAATTTTCGCGCCTTTTTAAATACGTCTTGTACATGCAATATCAGGAAAAGTGTTCAACACGAAAGTTGTAGATCTCATCGATATCTACAACTTTCGTGTTGAACACTTTTCCTGAAATTGCATGTACAAGGCTTATTTTGAAAAATCACAAATAATTATTAGATTTTGGGGTGCGACTAGCTAATTACGGGTTGCGGCTAACAATCGGCTTATATTTTTGCATATAAACTAAAAATTATGTCAATATATAAATGAATATGCCGATGTATCATATAATATAGATGGATGGTTTTCAACTGGTGACATCAAGCATGAGAGAGAGAACTCAAAATAGTTGCGGTCTTGCAGGGGGCAAAGTATTATTTATCAATCTAGTATCACTAAAACCAATTCAAGATTTTCAATGTGAATTGAAAACAATTCGAAATGTCATTTTTAATTTTCAAAAAATTGTTTGAAAGATAAAATTTAGATTTTGTTTCAATGATATAATTATATTTTTTGCTTTATTTCATATTAATAATTAGTAGGAGGAAAAAAGTTAAAGAAAATCAATTTAATTTTTTTTAAAAAGGGCTGCAAATATCCATTGGGCCTGCAAATATCGATTTGGGGGTTGCAAATATCCAAGGGCTGCAAATATCGATTATGGGCCTGCAAATATCAGCGCTCAAAATTTATCCAAACTGAGTGGGTTGTTTACTCTGCTCCAATCCCAATTCTATCATTATTCATATCAAATTTTACTTACTAGTATATGTTTATATATGACTCATTCTTGAGTCATTACCTAACATTTATATTATTTTCATTGTGCACATCTACAACATGATCTGTTAAAATTGTTGAAGTGAGGATGTATAGTAGGAGGTCTGATTCGGCAGACCGCACTGTCCGCAGAGTCTGCTGCGGATAGGCGGTTAGCTTTCAGCGAGTTGTAGTTTTTCTGCAGGCTGTCAACTCAAGTTGTAACCGGGCGGATAAGGGAGTCTATCCGCATGTTACCGACTCGTATGGAGTTCTCCGAGTCTGGCATGTTGCAGACTCAATTGGGGCTCGTCTAGATCGGCATGGTTGTGCGGTCTTTTCAGGTGGTGCAGTTTGCTGGAGATCACTGAGATCGCCGAGTGTGTTGTCTGAATGTTGAGTCCGTCTGGATTGCGGTGTCCGCCTGGCGTTTAGCTCGCGAGTTGCAAAGTCCGCCTATGTTGAGTTCGCTAGAGTCCGCTAGAGATTTGGACCTGGTCACGGTTTGTGCCATGTCCAGTTGATTCTGTTCGCCGAGTCCGCATGTTATGTGCGGACTGGATATGGTGTCCGCGACGACTACAAGTTGGCTCATGCGGTCTGGTTTTGTGTCCGCCTCTTGTGCGACCTGGTGCGGGTTATCGCACGATGATGAGCGGTTATCCTATCGCAATGGGTGGTGACGACACTGCTCATCACACCTATAAATAGCAGTACTCGACTCATCATATATCAACATGAACAGTAAGCTTGAAGCTTGTGTTAAAACTTGCGGTTAGGATTTCTTATCCAAGCGGCTTGAAGAGTAACCAGGTTTTTTGTTGTATTGCAGACAGTGCGGCTACCACTGATAAACCAGGGAGTTGGTTCTGACTTCAGTCAGGTTTCGGTGTGGCTTGCAGATAGCAGTTAGCGGGTTGCAGCAGGTCACGGCTTGCGACCAGGCGGTTTCTCTTTGACAAAGTTTTTCCAGTTCAATAAGTCAGTCTGCCTCTAGCGGTTTAACGATATTCAGTTCGGCTGTGGCTTGTTCGCGGTTATGGTGGCTAGGCGATCTTGTAGTTAGGCGGCTTGTAGTTGCGAACACTTTCTTCAGCTTTCAATAACGGGGAGTCTGCGCGGTTAAGTTGCGGGTTGGCGACTTGGCGGCTTTAGCGGACACCATTCTGCGGATAGGTGGTTTTGCGGTTACTGTTAGCAGTCCGCCTGGTTTACACTTGCTTGTTGTTTTCTGGTTCTATCGAGTGCATTGGCGAATCATGTCTCACAATGTATGCCTCGTACTATAAAGAAGTTTGTTAATGCAAGTTCTCTTTCTTTCTGTTGTGCTGGTTTTACTTGAGCTTGGTTGGTTGAGTGTTCCTGCGACCTTTTTCCCGCTTCGGTGAAATATTTTCATGGTATTAGAGGTACAAAGGTTTGAACAGTGATCAGCAACGAGACTTGCTTGTGCTTCTGGAAGTTTCAAGTAACTAGTGTTATTGCAATGAAAGGAGGTTTCGTAAGAGGACTTGGTATTGAACTCTGACACAGACTAACTTTAAAAAGTGGAAGTCTTTCTTGGAGAGTTATCTTCTAGGAGACGATATTTTGGAGGTCGTCGGTGGAGACGACGGGCAAGAGGTGACTGCTACCACTAGGAATGCTGAAGCGATGAACTATTGGAGGAGAACCAATGCTAAGGCGGAGTTCCCTCAAAAGTGGGCAATTTCACCAAAACGTTTCGACCACATTATTGGATGTCGGTCAGCTGCTGAGATTTGGACTTCCCTTGTTGGGTTGTTCAATAAGAAGAATGTAGCATGACAAAAATTCTTGGAAAATTAGTTGGCAAAAGCCACTCAGGGAGATCTATCCATATCATCATTCTACTTGAAGATGAAGAACCTCTGCACTGAAATTTCAGCATTGGACCCGAATGAGCCTATTTCTGAGGCTAAGCTGAAGAGACATATTATCTGCAGGCTACGAAAGGAATATGTGGCCTTTATTACTTCAGTGCAAGGTTGGGCCAATCAACTAACTTTGCTTGAGCTGGAGAATCTGCTTGCTTCACAAGAGAGCTTAGCAAGGCAGATGGCTAATGTGTCTATCTTTAGAGGAGATAGCGAGGTTCTCTTCTCAGGAAAGAAGAGGAGATGAGACATGAAGAAGAAGCCATCTGTTGGCGATGGTCCTGTTGAATTTTCCGAATCTTGGAATGAACATGGGTTATCTCAACTAAAGTTAGTCACAACCAGAAACACATGCAGCAACACAAGTCTTTATTGATAACAACAATCTTCTTTACAAGGTGAGACATACATGGCGAGACATGATTCGCCAAAACCACCACAGGGAAAGCAGAGACAAGTACAAATACAGGACAAGTCAAGCCGCGCGGACTGAACAAGTAGCTACCAGATCTACTGCTGCACTAAGGAGTCCGCACAGTCTGCCAGGTCGCCAGACCGCAAACCAAGCTGCGCGGACTGCCCCTTATTCCAATGCTGAGCTCTATTCGCCGATCTGCAAGCTGCCTGACCGCGAGGTCGCCTAGCTTCCAGACCGCACAAGTTGCCGATGTCGAACTGAAAAGGCCGCCTGAAGCAGACGACTTTTTGAACCTGGAAACAAGTTGCCAAAAAGTAGGCCGCCTGGTCATTGTCCACGACTTGCTGTTTACCGCCTATTGCTTAACCGCAGAGTCCGCACTGCCCCTGACCGCAATCAGAGCCAAGTCCTGGCTTTCCAGCGCTATCCGCAAAACCTGCACAGCACAAACCGGTCAACACGATCAAGCCGCACGGATACCAAAAGTCAGTCCGCAGCAACTGATCGCGGTCTCACTTACTGTTCATTCGCACCATAATCCTGATGTGACAGGAGTCCTATTTACAGGTACGATGAGGAGTGTGGTCACCGCCCTAGCCGATAGGATCACCGCCTCATCTCGCATCAAGAACAAGTGTATCCGCAGGTCGCGGATACACTGCCAGTCCGCCGCAACCTGTGCGGGATAGCCAGACCGCCTATGCTTCCCCAAGGCCGGAAAATATGCCAGTCCGTCTTGATTTACCAAGGCCGGACAACATGTCAGTCCGCCTTGTCGCCAAAGGACAAGCCAGGACCGCCACCAGCCGAACTCTGCAGCAACTTTGTCCGCCAATCCGCGGACACAGCTCCAGTCCATACGCACTGCTGACTCAGCTCCAGTCCGCATATCTTGAGTCCACAGCCACGCAACCAAGACAGCTGCCTAACTCCACGGACACAACATCAGTAATCACGTCTTGCGGACGCAACTCTAGTGCACATTCTCCAAGCTCGCAACCAAGGCACACGGCACTGCTGCCGAGCTTGGCGGGCTGAGTAGCCATCTGCGCTTAACTGCACGATCTCCTCGGACTGAGCCAAACCTGGACTTGGTTCAGAACCAACCAAGTTCACACCACTGGCCACAATGGCCAGTCCACACTTACTAGAGGACACTGGATCTAGTCCGCCTGGCCCGACAAACTCCAGCACTTGTCCGCACTAACTGGCGACCTCCGCGACTACCACTTGCCGCTCCACCAGAGCAAGACCAAGGCTTCTGCCAAGACGTTCTGTCGAGCTCCAGTCCAGTCCGCTTCTTGCCGGACTCCGCGGATAGAGTCGCTATCCGCCTGGTTACCTTCCGGGATCCAACTGCCTGCTAAGCATGGGTCGGCCTGGCAGGCCACCGCTTCTGTTCGCTTAGTCCACGCGAACAGACCGCCCAGGCCTCCAAAGAACAAGCTGTCTGCAACAGCTCTGCCAACCTGGCTATCCGCCAATACTGTCCGCGTAGTCCGTACGGACAGGTCTCCCAAGTTGTCCAATCACCCACTTTCACTTCAACATTTTAAACACTCCCCCTTGAAGTGAAAAGTGGTAAACAACCCTAGCATCTCCTGTAACCTTGCACCTGGTCCCTCCGATAGCGCCTTCGAGGAGATGTCCAAGACATAGTCCCCGCCCTGTATATCCTGAACCATGAGGGAGCCCTCCAGTATCTCCCAAAAGGAGCCATGCTTCCCTCTGCCTTCTTCTTCAGCTTAGACCTCCACCCGTGTGTCACAGGAGTATCACCAACGACCTTGGGAATAAGGGCCCAAACCTAGTCACCTCTAAGAGTAGTCACCTCCTCAGCCTTGGTGTCATCCACCTCCTTGACTCCAGTAGTGTCATCACAGCTAGAAGGTACTTGCTCAACCTGAGGGCTTGTAAGGAAACATGGGACCAAGCTCACTGCGTTCCCTTCGCTAGCTATATCATGTTGGTGGGTTGTTGATCCTCTTCGACCTCCGTAGAACCTGATCACGGCTAGCCACCTCCGCTGCTCCTCTTGAACCAGCTCCATTTCCAGAAAAAAACCAGAACAATGCTTCACTTGCTTCCTGAACAAGACGCCACCGTACTGGAACCAGAAGCTCCTAGAGCAACGCTCCCCTTGCTACCTAAACCAAAAGCCTCTGCTCTCGAACAAGAACTACCTAGAACATCACTCCGCCTGCTTCCCAAACTAGAAGCCTCCGTCTTCGAGCCAGAAGCACCTGGAGCATCGCTCCCCCTTCTTCTCGATCCTGATGCCTCTGTCCCGGAGTTAGAACAACCTGGAGCTCCTGGTGACACAAGCAGCTCCATCTAAACCTTAGCAGCAGCCTCCTTCAGCCCACCATCTGACCTGCTCTCCTCCAGCTCCACACATGAGCTATCCCAATGCGACGTTAGCTCATCGAAGACAACGTCTCTCGACATAATGAACCTCTTCGTCGCAAGATCCATACACCTCCATCTTCTATTCTGCTCATCATACCCAACAAAGAATAGCTTCGTCAAGAGAGCATCTGAAGCGTGTACGTAGCAGGTGGATCCAAACTCCCGGAGGTGTTTCACACTGGGCTTCACCCCGAATGTCAGCTCATATGGAGTCTTCACATTGATCTGACTAAGTGGCATCCAATTGATGACATGTGCCGCACAGGCCATCCCTTCCGCCCAAAAAGCCTTAGGAATGCCTTTGCACAGAAGCCAACACTTGCAGGTCTCTGTCAATAGACGGATCATCCGATCTGCAACACCACCTTGCTGTGAAGTATGTCCACGAGAAAGCTCCCTTTGTATCCCATGCTTCCTGCAAAAGTTCGAGAACTCGGTTGAGCCGAACTCACCACCGAAGCTTGTCCTCATCTTCTTCATCCGTAGGCCAAGCTGGACCTCCACAAGCTACTTCAACTCCATAAACAAGCAGAACATGTTCAACTTCTCCTTCACGAAGTATACTCAAGTATACCTCGTATAGTCATCAACCAATATCAGCATGTACCTGCTGCCTCCAAGACTGGTGGTGACGGTCGGTCCCACCATATCACAATGGACAACCTCCAAGGGTGCTTTGCATCTGGACCACGCCTTATCAACCATAATGCGAAAAACTTCACCGTGTTGACATCCCGTGCATGCTTGACCGTCGCCATAGGATGACCATCTAGGCAAGCCTCTCACGAGTCTCCTTGCCGTCATTGCTTTCAGCTTGTCCATCCCCAAATGCCCCAGTCTTTCATGCCAGATAGCTATACTATCACTTTTCTTCATCCGATCAGCACAAGAACTTGTTGATGACTCAACCAAGTTCTTCTCCTTACTCCCAGCATGAGCTACGTTCACTGAGTGCAAGAAAACCTTACACTCCTTCCCGAGATGACCATGCTGTTTGCATCTATAGCACTTTGGTCCTTCCTTCCTCTTCCCATCACGCCTAGGAGAACAACCCCTCTCTTGCTGATATGAAGTAGAAGGACCATCCTCCGCAACAACCTTCACCACCTTGTTGAATAACCCATCAAGGGAAGTCCAAACCTCCGCAGCTGACCGACATCCACTGATGCGGTCCAAGAGCTCTGATGAGATCACCTGCTTGAGAATAGACTCCGCTCTCGCATTTGTCTCCTTCCAAGCTCTCATTGCTTCAGCATTGCCAGCAGTAACCTCTTGTCTTTCTGCTCTACACACCACCTCCCAAAGGTCCTCGCCAAGAAGATAGCTCTCCATACAAGACTTCCACTTCTCAAAGTTAGTCTGCGTAGGAGATCAATCCCAAGACCACTTGTATATACCGCTGCCATACTTTTAACACTGGTTCCCTCTTCACAAGAGCAACACCACTTCTAGTTGATCACTTCTTAACCACTCCAACCTCCTCCCTCTGATACCATGTTGAATTTTCCGAATCTTGGAATGAGCAGGGGTTATATCGACTAAAGTTAGTCACAACCAGAAACACATGCAGCAACAAGAGCCTTTATTGATAACAACAATCTTCTTTATAAGGCGAGACATACATGGCGATACATGATTCGCCAAACCATCACAGGGAAAGCAGAGACAAATACAAATACAAAACAAGTCAAGCCAGGAGGACTAAATAAGTAGTCGCCAGATCTACTGCTGCACTAAGGAGTCTGCACAGTCCGCCAAGTCTCAAGACCGCAAACCAAGCTGCGCGGACTGCCCCTTATTCCAATACTGAGCTCTAGCCGCCGATCTGCAAGCCGCCTGACTGCGAGGTCGCCTAGCTGCCAGATCGCACAAGCTGCTGATGTTTAACTGAACAGGCCGTCAGAAGCAGACGACTTTTTGAACCCGAAAATAAGTTGCCAAAGAGAAGACTGCCTGTTAGCTGTTCGCGACCTGCTGTTTACCGCCTGTTGCTTAACCGCAGAGTCCGCACTGTCCCTGACCGCAATCAGAGCCAAGTCCTGGATTTCCAGTGCTATCCACACAACCTACACAGCACAACCTAGACAACTCCCTCAACCCACGCGAATACCAAAAGTCAGTCCGCAGCAACTTATCGCGGGCTCACTTACTGTTCATTCGCACCATAATCCTGATATGACAGGTGTAACGCCCCAAACTCAAAAGAGCGGCGAGAGGTGTTTTGAGCCAAGTTTGGAATTTGACAGGGGGTACACGGCCTGGGACAGGGGCGTATCCCAGGGCGTGTCGTGCTCGGGTCGACGATCTGGCCGTGTGGTCGACGAATTTGGAGTCAACGATCGTCTAGCAGCGAACACAGCCTGAGACATGGGCGTGTCTCAGGCCGTGTCCTTCACGGGTTGAAGCCGGGCTATGGCGTGTTTGTCGCACGGGTCAGAACATGGGCCGTGTCGGGTAGACACGGTCGTGTCAAATTCGACACGGGCGTGTCTAAGTACCCGTGTCCCTTTCGGGAAAATTGTGGATCTGTGTCGATGGGAGAACACGGCAGAGAACACGGCCGTGTACTGGTTGATGTTGGGTATTGTATCCACAACGAACCTGATTTGAAGAAGCCCCTGAACAAGCTAAGGTAAATAGACAATGTATTTGATGAAATCTTTTAAGTTGTGCTTGCAGTTATTCCACGCTAAGTACACACCAATGTCAGGGTGCAGTAGGTCAATATACACGGGTCTGCGCGATGTAATCCCTCGTTGAGCAGATCAGTGTGTTGGCCTACGTGTACTCTCTCTATTGGAGTGTACTTATTTTCAAGTACAGGGCTGTGATAATGCAAGAGAAGACAAGGAGCAAGGATGGGTCAAAGAGCAGCTCATGGGTGGAAAGACGAAAAATCGTCTAAGTAATAATCGACTAGAATCACTAAGTGATTCTCGCCGAATCATTGAGAATCACTGGCTGATTCTCGCCGTCTCTATCCGGCTAAATCAGAGCGTGCAAATCTGTCGCTAAGTCAAAATCTTCGAGAATCACTGGCTGATTCTCACCGAATCTTTGACTGATGATAGTCGAGCTCCAGTGCTATAACTTCTTCGACGAGAATCACCTTCGATTCTCGCCGATTTTGCCTTAGGCGAATTCTGGAACCCGCTGGACCGGACTCAGCCGCTGGCGTTGTTTTGAACCGGGCTTGGGGTTTCTTGTTGGTGGGGCCCACAACGGTCATCTTGAAGACCTAATGTATAAATACATCTGTATTTTTGAACAGTAGAAGAAGAAGACAGAAAAACGAATACAAGAAATTTAAAAAGAAGAAGTCGAGCCGACGACGTGACCTAGATCGGAAATCCATCTCCGCCGCCATCGTCGCCGCTCGTGCAGTTGATCGCCGTCGTTGATCTTGGTTTTTTCCATATCTCCCGGCGATAGAAGCTCAGCAAAGCACAGCGTCTCACGCGTCTAACCAGAGATCCTTTGTCTCTTGATTCGTAGATCGGGAAAACCTTCCCCTTCCGAATCGATCGAGACGATCGATCCTAGTGTGACCGTTAGAAGACCTTGCTAGCTTTGCTACGAAAGTTGAATCTCCAAAGTACAGCAGCAGCACTCCGTTGTCGCCGCCGATCCCGAGAACCAAGCCGCCGCCCTTCTTGCCGCCGCCGGTTTCGGGAGAGATTCTCTCTAAGTGAGATTTAGGGTTGTGGACTCTTCGTTGACTTCAAGAACACGTCGTTGAACGAAGAGGGACACCTTATTCTCCATAAGTAGTTTGTATTTCTAATACACTCCAATTTCTATTTTGTTGTAAAGGAACGTTGGTTCCTATTTGTAAGGGTTGGGTGCAACCCGGGTGTGGGAGTGGTGACTCCTACGTGTGGAAGGGTTCCTTCCGTTAGTGCAAGGATTGGATTTCAATCCTGTTGGTGAAGTGACCCAGTCGTCCATGGTTGGGAGATAGGTCGAAGGGGGAAAGTGGACGTACCCAAATCGGGGAACCACTATAAGTTGCTTGTGTCCTTTCTGTGCTGTGTTGTTTTGTTTTCGTGTGCAGGTACGATTTTAATTTCGCAAAAACGCTGCAAGACACCTATTCCCCCCCCCCCATAGGTGAAGGTAGTTGACACTAAGTGGACTTTCAAGTGGTATCAGAGGCAGGTTACTTAACAAATAGGTTAACGCCTTGAGTAAGTTCCTGCCACTAGTGTCAAGAAGAAGGCAGACATCTACTATGGACGGACTCAAGTACACAGGCAAGATCCCAGTGTGCACCAGGCTAAACTTTCCTATCTGGAAGGAAAGGATTAGGTTCTACATGGAAGCGGTCGATCCCCGACTCTTCATGATCGTGGAGGAGGGACCTTATGTCCCCACTAAGGCCTCCACCATTGATCCTACCAAGAAAGTGCCAAAGAATATTTCTGAAATGGACAAGGACGAGATGGTGCTGGTGGGACTTGACAAGAAGGCGCAGAACATTCTGGTCAGCGCGGTCGATGACTCAATGATGCAGAACTTCTACAACTGCAGGACAGCAAAGGAGATCTAGCACTGCCTGATTATCCTAATGGAGGGCACTGATGAAGTGAGGGATGATCGGAGATCCCTCCTGAACCAAAAATATGAGGCCTTCAGACAAGGGCCTAAGGAAGAGATCAGATTCACCTTCGAGAACTTCCTCAAGATTGTCAATGCCCTCAAAGGATATGGAAGAGTGTTCACTGATGGTAAACTTAATGATAAATTCCTTATGTCGCTTACTAAGGAATGAGACACAAAGATCTGCGCCATCCGAGAGTTTGGCAGACTTGCTGAAACAGACCCGCAAATTCTGTTTGGGAAGCTGATGTCCTATGAGCTTCAACTGAACACCAAGAAAGCAGAAGAAGAAGCAGAGAAGGCTGCAACCAAGAAAAAGACTGTGGCCCTAAAAGCCATTCACTCCAGGAAGGGCAAGGGTGCGGTTTCATACCGTGCCAGGAAAAAGGATGAGGAGGAGGACTTCGAGCCATGCTCCTCCAGCTCAGAGTTGTCTGAGGAAGATTTCTCCCTCATCACCCGAGAATTCAAGAAGTTCCTCAAGATGAGGAATCAAAGAAAGAGAGACGGCTCCTCCTCCAGGCTTCAGAAGAAAAATTATTCTTCTGACAGGTATGCTTCTAAATCGAACAAACATCGCTCCTCTGACATTATTTGTTTTGGATGCAATAATCTAGGACACGTCGTGGCCGACTGCCACCAAGGCAAGAGAGAAAAGGGGAAGGGAGAGGAGCATAAGTCCTCTAGAGATAAGAAGAAAGAGAGGAGCTACATCGCCAAAAAGCCAAAGACACTGAGTGAGTCTGATTCCTCAGACTCCAGTGATGATGAGGAAGCCTACTTCGGGCTGGTGGGTCGCTCCGACTCTGAAGGAGAATGCCCCCCATTTACTGGGAAGGTAAAAGCTCACACCCCTCTCTCCGACTCTGAATCTGATCCTGAGTCTCAGGATGATGACCCTGAGGATAGCCCTTCGGCCCGTGAAGCGGAGCTCCACGAGAAGTATGAGCTTCTGCTCAACACTTTCGAGGAGTGCCGTAAGAGATTGAAGGCTGAGAAAAAGGAAGTGAAATTCCTTAAGGGTGAGAGTGTCTCCCTAAGGGAAGAGATCACCAATTTGATCTCTCTCCGACAGGAGCACCTAGACCTGACTTCAAAGCATTCAGAGTCTCTTAAGCTCCTTGATCGTAAGCAGGAGGAAGTCGACAAGTTGGAAGAACAACTTGCAGCAGAAAGGAAGATCGTCAAGAGCTTCTCTATGCCAAAAACAGTTCTTCCATTAGTTGATACCTCCTCTGCTCAGGCCAAAGGAGCTGGCTTGGGGCATGTAGGGGTATCTGGTTCCTCATCCAGGAGAAACAGGAACCAGAGGAAGAATAAGGCCGCCAAGAAGGCCTCTGCTGCTGAAAAGGGAAAGGCCCCACTCTGTCCTGATGCGTTCAGAAAGCCTAGCTTTCCCTGCAACCAACATGACTTTGAGTCAACCTTTGGTCATCATTTCCGGCCCTCGGTTGCAAAGCCAAAGAGCCGATATGATGGTTGGACTTTTCCCCGCAACTTAGGTGAGAGTGTCTTCAAGGCACCTTATGAGGAAATCCACATGGGAAATTATGGTCAATTCTCTAGCGGCCATAATAGAAAGCAGACACCAAAAGCTAAGCCTGTTATACTGAAGGAACAGAAGGTGAAGAAGTCATGTGACTGCAATCACTATGATGCCTCCACCTCCAGATCCAAGGCCCCGGCTGTACCCACCATTCTCAGGGTAAAGCAGGAGACTAGGAAGAGGTACAACAGATTTGACTGTTGGTGTTGTGGCAAAGTCGGTCACTTTGCCGTGGATTGTTGGTTTAATCCGAGGTATAACGAGACTCCTTATGTTAGCAATGCGAGGCCGACCACTCGTAGGGTTAAGCACCCGAGGGGGAGTATGCTAACCAAGAATCTAGGACCCAAGTTTGATTGGGTTCCTAAGGGAAATTAATTTTGTTTTGTAGGAATGTCCAAAGGCCACCAAAACTCCAATATGGTACTTGGACAGTGGATGCTCCCGACATATGACTGGGACAAGAAGCCTGCTGCGTGATTACACTCCAGTCTAGAATGAACCCAGAGTTATCTTTGGGGGGTCAAATCGAGGAGTCACCAGAGGTTACGGTATGATTTCCAACGGTATAATATCTATCACCGACGTGGCTTATGTTGAAGGGTTAAACCATAACCTGATCAGTGTAAGTCAGTTATGTGATAAAGGTTATGACGTTAAGTTCTGCAAGGATAAATGCCTGATAATATCATGTGCCTCTTCTGAGACGGTATTATCAGGAATTAGGAGCAGAAATATCTTCTGCTTAGATTTTCTTAGCTTAGATTCATCTACCCCCGTATGCCTAGTAGCAAAAGGCAGTGCATCTCTTTATGAACAATGGCACAAGAGATTGACACATATTAATTACAAGACAATTAATATGCTATTTTCCAAAGATTTAGTGAGGGATGCTCCCTTTATTAAGTGTATCAAAGATAGTCCCTGTCCTGCATGCCAGATGGACAAATAGACTCGGGCTACCTTTAAGGGCATCTCAGACAAAGACTCCTCCAGATGTCTTTATCTTCTGCACATGGACTTGTTTGGTCCAATGCAAGTTCATAGCTTAGGAGGGAAGTCTTATACGCTCGTGATTGTAGATGATCACTCTCGGTTTACCTGGGTGTTCTTTTTAAAACGCAAGTCTGATACGTTTGACATCTTCACCAGCTTTGTCAAGCAGATCCAGAACGAACTTAACTGCTCAGTGGTCAAAATCAGAAGTGACCATGGAATAGAGTTCGAGTCTGGTGATATGACAGAGTTCTGTGAAGAACTTGGTATCTTTCATGAGTTTTCCTCCCCGCTCACTCCTCAACAAAATAGAGTCGCGGAGAGGAGAAATAGAACACTCATTGAAGCCTGCACGACAATGTTGAATGACGCTTCACTCCCAGAATACTTCTAGGCTGAGGCGGTCAATACGGCTTGTCATGTTCAAAACCGGGCATTGATCAACAAAAGTAATCGTAAGACGCCCTACGAACTACTGAAAGGCAGGAAACAAACCATGTCCCATTTGAGGATCTTTGGTTGCAGATGTTATGTACTGAATAATGGGAAGTACCCGCGTACTAAATTTGGTGAAAAATGCTTCAAAGGCATATTCATGGGCTATAGTACCCACAGTCGGGTATATAGGGTCTTCAATAAGAAAACCCTAGTGGTAGAAGAATCAATTAATGTTGTATTTGATGAAGGAAGCTTGCTTAACAACAATTCTTCCAGCGGTATTCTTGAAGATGCAGGTGCACGACTTGAACAGCTGAGTCTCGATGAGACCGCTAAAGATGAAACTCCTAAGTACGTCAAAGTTTCCACCTCAACGTCAACTAGGAATGTTGAAGATCAAAATGGAGAAAATCTCTTAGAAGAAGGAGAAGCCCAAGAAGTAGTCGAAGCTCCAGACGCCAGACTTCTAGAGCTCCGGCACGTGAGGGATCATCCTAGAGATCAGATCATCAGAGATCCTCGTGATGGTGTCAGAACTCGAAGAGGTACTATTAACGAGATTTTGCATCTTAGCTTCCTGTCACAGGTTGAGCCAAAGAAGTTCGACGAGGCGAACAAGATGCGACATGGATTTTGGCCATGCAAGATGAACTGCATCAATTCGAACGATGCAACGTTTGGACGTTGGTTCCCAGACCACAAAAGCAGAATGTGATTGGCACCAAGTGGATCTTCAGAAACAAATTGGATGAACATGGTGTCATCATAAAGAACAAGGCCAGGCTGGTGCCTCAAGGTTACAGACAGGAGGAGGGGATTGACTTCGACCAGACCTTTGCACCAGTGGCAAGGCTCGAGGCAATCAGATTGTTCCTAGGGTATGCTTCGCACAAAGGATTCACAGTCTATCAAATGGATGTGAAATCAGCATTCTTGAACGGAGACCTGAAAGAGGAAGTATACGTCGCTCAACCCCCAGGTTTTGTCAATCCTACTTATCCCAATCATGTATATTTTCTTAATAAAGCTCTATATGGTTTAAAACAAGCTCCACGAGCTTGGTATGAGACTTTATCTAGTTTTCTTCTTGAGAACAAGTTCTCTAGAGGTAAAATAGATAAGACAATGTTTCTCAGGGAAGTCAAAGGCAAGATTTTGCTGGTGCAAATCTATATCGATGACATTATATTCGGCTCAACGGACAACAATCTTTGCAAAAGGTTTTCTAAACTTATGCAAGGAAAGTTTGAAATGAGCAGTATGGGAGAGCTAAAGTATTTCTTGGGACTTCAAGTGAAAAAGTCTGAGGATGAAATCTTCATCTCTCAGACGAAGTTCACAAATGAACTCCTCAAGAAATTCGGTATGGAGAATGCAACCTCTATGAGGACTCCAATGAGATCCACTATGTCTCTGGATAAGGATGAGAAAGGTAAACCTTTCGATGAAACCAAATACAGAAGCACCATTGGATCCCTGCTCTACCTTACTACCAGTAGACCGGATATCATGTTCTCCGCATGTGTCTGTGCCAGATATCAGATGAACACTAAGGAATCTCACTATGTCGTTGCAAAGCGAATTCTAAGATACCTTAAAGGTACTCCCAATCTTGGCTTGTGGTACCCGAGAAACAATGATGTCGATCTAATAGGTTTTTCAGATGCTGATTTTGCAGGGAGTAGGGATGACAGGAAAAGCACTTCCGGGACGTGTCAATTTCTCGGAAGAAGGCTTATCTCATGGAACAGCAAGAAGCAGAATTGTGTAGCAACCTCCATAGCAGAGTCTGAGTACATCTCGGCAGGCAGCTGTTGCGCATAACTCCTATGGATCAGAAACCAGTTAGCCGACTACGACCTTCAGTTCAAGGAAGTACCAATGTACTGCGACTCCTCCAGTGCAATTGCAATTGCCAACAATCCGGTATCGCACAGCAGAACGAAGCATATTGAAGTGCGCTACCACTTCATTCGGGAGCACGTGGAGAACAAGGACATCTCTCTCTGTTATGTCCCCACGGACAAGCAGATTGCAGATATTTTCACAAAGCCCTTAGACGAAGCCGAGTTCAGTTTTTTCAAAACTGAATTGGGGATGCTAAACTATGAGGAATGAAGACTACAGAAGCTCCAGGCTCGTGCATCTACGGGGAGCCTCTGCCAGGAACTCAAGTGTGAGCACAGGTGCAAGAACTGAGGGGGAGCAAGGGGTCAAATGCAACAGACCCAGATTTGCAGAAGTCGAAAAGGGGGAGATTACCCTCGCGGCTAAGGCTAAGGTGGCTCCAAGTTAACTCTCAAGAAATTGGTATTGGTAATGAATATCTCTCTCAACTCTCAAGAAATTGGTATTGGTAATGAATATCTCTCTCAACTCAATTTTAAGTTTATGATTTTCATTCCCATACGCTCTATTCACCTTAGCTTGTAGGGTTTAGGCTTCTTCAAATAGGGGGAGATTGTTGGGTATTGTATGCACAACGTACCTGATTTGAAGAAGCCCATGAACAAGCTAAGGTAAATAGACAATGTATTTGATGAAATCTTTTAAGTTGTGCTTGCAGTTATTCCACACTAAGTACAAACCAATGTTAGGGTGCAGTAGGTCAATATACACGGGTCTGCGCGACGTAATCCCTCGTTGAGCAGATCAGTGTGTTGGCCTACATGTACTCTCTCTATTGGAGTGTACTTATTTTCAAGTACAGGGCTGTGATAATGCAAGAGCAGACAAGGAGCAAGGATGGGTCAAAGAGCAGCTCATGGGTGGAAAGACGAAAAATCACCTAAGTAATAATCGACTAGAATCACTAGTGATTCTCGCCGAATCATCGAAAATCACTGGCTGATTCTCGCCGTCTCTATCTGGCTAAATCAGAGCGTGCAAATCTGTCGCTAAGTCAAAATCGTCGAGAATCACTGGCTGATTCTCGCCGAATCTTTGATTGATGATAGTCGAGCTCCAGTGCTATAACTTCTTCGACGAGAATCACCTTCGATTCTCGCCGATTTTGCCTTAGGCGAATTATGGAACCCGCTGGACCGGACTCAGCCACTGGCGCTGTTTTGAACCGGGCTTGGGGTTTCTTGTTGGTGGGGACCACAACGGTCATCTTGAAGACCTAATGTATAAATACATCTGTATTTTTGAACAGTAGAAGAAGAAGACAGAAAAATGAATACAAGAAATTTAAAAAGAAGAAGCCGAGCCGACGACGTGACCTAGATCGGAAATCCATCTCCGCCGCCGTCGTCGCCGCTCGTGCAGTTGATCGTCGTCGTTGATCTTGGTTTCTTCCAGATCTCCCGGCGACAGAAGCTCAGCCAAGCACAGCATCTCACACGTCTAACCAGAGATCCTTTGTCTCTTGATTCGTAGATCGGGAAAACCTTCCCCTTCCGAATCGATCGAGACGATCGATCCTAGTGTGACCGTTAGAAGACCTTGCTAGCTTTGCTACGAAAGTTGAATCTCCAAAGTACAGCAGCAGCACTCCGTTGTCGCCGCCGATCCCGAGAACCAAGCCGCCGCCCTTCTTGCCGCCGCCGGTTTCGGGAGAGATTCTCTCTAAGTGAGATTTAGGGTTGTGGACTCTTCGTTGACTTCAAGAACACGTCGTCGAACGAAGAGGGACACCTTATTCTCCATAAGTAGTTTGTATTTCTAATACACTCCAATTTCTATTTTGTTGTAAAGGAACGTTGGTTCCTATTTGTAAGGGTCGGGTGCAACCCGGGTGTGGGAGTGGTGACTCCTACGTGTGGAAGGGTTCCTTCCGTTAGTGAAAGGATTGGATTTCAATCCTGTTGGTGAAGTCACCGAGTCGTCCCTGGTTGGGAGATAGGTCGAAGGGGGAAAGTGGACGTACCCAAATCGGGGAACCACTATAAGTTGCTTGTGTCCTTTCTGTGCTGTGTTGTTTTGTTTTCGTGTGCACGTACGATTTTAATTCCGCAAAAACGCTGCAAGTCACCTATTCCCCCCCCTCATAGGTGAAGGTAGTTGACACTAAGTGGACTTTCAGTTGACACGGGTGTGTCAAATCTGACACGGGCGTATCGGGTGTCTGTGTACTTTTTGGGATGCGTCGGGTTCGACGGCGAATGGGGAACACGGCCACGGCCCAGATTTTGCATTTCAGTCCCGAATCGTGGCCGTTCATTTCTTTATTTTGGATCCGACGACTGGGGGTTGTTCCTGATGGGATATACCCGGGTTTAGGGATTGGAAAACCCTCATTTCACTTGGGTATTCTCTTTCTAAAGCCTAGAGAGAGGGGAGAGCAAAGGAGGAAGAAGAAGTTTAGATCCGGTCACCGGCGGAGCTTCGGAGCTCCAAATCACGAGCCGACT
Organism: Platanthera guangdongensis; assembly: GCA_039583875.1. Lineage (NCBI taxonomy): Eukaryota > Viridiplantae > Streptophyta > Magnoliopsida > Asparagales > Orchidaceae > Platanthera > Platanthera guangdongensis. The sequence goes on from CM077160.1 coordinate 130,377,824, forward strand.
TCAGATCTATAGAGGCAAGGAGATTGCGGTGCTTTTCATCCACATACATGTTGGAACCCCAGTTAGGATTTGGGCAAGGAACACTATTAGGGTTTCTTAGATTGACCCAACATGTATAGTCATGGGTCATAGGACTTTATCCAGGACAAGTTCTTCAGAAGGACTCTCCAGCTTTGCAGAAAAGAAGTCTAAGAAATGCAGTTAAGACAAAGGCAGAAAATCAGATCGACGATCGTCAAACGCAGTTCGACGAACGGCGATCTCCGGTCGACGAATTCTGAGTTGCTTCTCTGAACTCAGGTCGACGATCTCAAGACTCAAGCAAGACTGTGTCGACACCATCACAACAACTGTGTCGACACTCAATAGTTCTCTCAGCTCGACGAACACAGAAACTGAGCTCGACGAACTGCAAGCTCAGGTCGACGAACGCAGGCAAGATATTCAGCTCGACGAATCTAGCTGAGTTTGACGAATGTCAAACTCAGGTCGACGATCGATGAACTCGACGAAGTTCAGGTCGAGGATTTCTGAGCAATCAGTAACAGTTGGCAGAATTTATTGAGGATTAATTACAGTCAACATTCCTAGTGAAAATAGCCATCCAAACGGACAGTTACAGATGAATTAAGTCCGAATCAATTTCCAAAGCATTTACTACACTCGGGAATGCTTCTTCCGCCATCAAGGTTAAGGAATTCAAATACAGTGGAAGAAGACTGAACAGGACACAGAACAGACAAGACACACAGAGAATAACATATACAGAAAGGGCAATATCCTACAGTAACTAGAAGCCAAGGCCAGAGAACAACTTCATCAAGAAGAAGAAGAACAACCTATCACTATCAAGAGTCTTCTTCTTCTCTATCACTGCAGGACAACTTCAAGGACAACAAATCTCTATCTGTCAGAATTTCCTGAAGATTACTCTAGTCCAGGCCTGAAGATTGAAGGCCTATCACCCTGAAGCAGTGCTCCAGTTTTCCCTGAACCATTCAATATCTCAGGGGGAGCTATCTGCTATCATCATTCCACTTGTATCTTCTCTCTGATTGTTGACAGAGAAGACACCATCATCTCTCACCCACCTCCTGTATAAAGGGTTGTCATCTCCCTTCAAAAGTGATTCCTGGTTGCAAGTCTCCTTCCAAAAGACTTGAGGTTTTGGTTTTTGGGGACCTGATCAAAACCCATTGGTGGCAGTCACCTTATCAAAAACCTGAGTGGATTCCTACCAGGGTGGTAGAAGAATGGACTACCCAGATTTGGGGAACCACTATAAAATCCTTGTGTCTCTTCTGGTTGCTTGATCTTCTTTCTTTATTCTGTGCTGTGATGTTACTCTAATTAGTTTAGTTAAGATCTGTCTCTTTTAATTGGTATCAAAGCGAGGTTGGTTAAAATACCAGACCTTAACATGTTGGTTAAACTATCACACCTTAAGAGGTTGGTTAAACTACCACACCTTAAGAGGTTGGTTAAAATACCACACCTTAAGAGGTTGGTTAAACTACCACACCTTAAGAGGTTAATTGGTTGTACAGGCTAACACCTGAACCAAAAGATCCTTTGATAGATCTTAAATATCTGTAGAGTTATCATGGCACAACTTGATGAGTTTTCAAGCACCAGACTGCCCATGTGCAATCTAGATGAGCTTGCCCTATGGAAGACAAGGATTGAATTTTATATGGACTCCATTGATGAAAACATCTTTAAATCTTTTTTGTTAGGTCCAGCTTAACCTCAGCAAACAACAAGTACAGATGCTATTCCATCATCCCAATGGACAGATGCCCAACAAAAGATGAAGATTGCTGATGCACAAGCAATGAACATTCTGGCACAATCAATGTCTGATGATATTTTTGAAGAACTTGCTGAATGTTCATCTGCAAAAGAGATGTGGGATTCCCTCACAGCAATGGCTGTTGGATCAGCTAAAGAAATAATATTTGATGCTGAAACCTGGAGTGACTCAGATGCTTCATCTTGCACAATTAAGGATGAAGAAGAAGCAAGAGCAATAGAATTTTGCCTAATGGCAATAGATGCTTCTCGCAGCAGCTATGCTGAAGAATCTGAAGAATCAGAGTGTGAATCAGAAGAAGAAGATCAAGTAATCTCTACCCTTGATCTTTCAACAGGTATAAATCTTCAGAAAATCTTAGTTCAAAATAATTCGTCGAACGGAGATCGATGAAATCAATCCTATTTGTCGAACTCAGATTGACGATCGCTGAACAAAGATTTTACTTTGAACTGTTCAGGAATCTGTGCTCGACGAAATAAATATCATTCGTCGAACAGAGATCGACGAAAATGGATCCCAGAAAACAATTATTATCATTCTGTGAATAGAGATCAACGATCTCAATATCATTCGTCGAACTCAGTTCGACGAAAATATTTTTCGTCGAACTCAGAATTTCAAAACAGAAATTTTTATTTTTTTATTTCTGATTATTTTAAAAGAGAACCAGGACCCAAGGTTATCTGGGTCTCGAACTCCTAACATCTCCTTGTAGGAAAAGAATTCAGTCCAACAAATATACAGGCTATATCAGTGGCTGTCAGATTTGGGCAAGGAAATGTAAATATGGGGAGATTGTTTGTTTTACCACATAGGAATAAAGGCTATGCAAATAAGGGGAGATGCCTATAAATGAAGCTGCAGAAATTCTAGCAGCAGCAACAACAACAGAGTATAATTCTGTAGATTTGGGCAAGGATCAACAACAACAACAGCAACAGCAGATTTTCTTGATCCAGATTTAGGGGGAGATTGCATTTAATTGCGTTGTATTTTACTTACATTTATGTAAATAGTGTCCTCACCCAAATAGGGGGATATTGTTGAAACCCCGGTTAGGATTTGGGCAAGGAACACTATTAAGGTTGCTTAGATTGACCCAACATGTATAGTCATGGGTCATAGGACTTTTTCCAGGACAGGTTCTTCAGATGGATTCTCCAGCTTTGCCGAAAAGAAGTCCAAGAAATGCAGTTAAGATAAAGGCAGAAAATCAGATCGACGATCGTCGAACGCAGTTCGACGAACGGCGATCTCCGGTCGACGAATTCTGAGTTGCTTCTCTCAACTCAGGTCGACGATCTCAAGACTCAAGCAAGACTGCGTCGACACCATCACAACAACTGTGTCGACACTCAACAGTTCTCTCAGCTCGACGAACACAAAAACTGAGCTCGACAAACTGCAAGCTCAGGTCGATGAACACAGGCAAGATATTTAGCTCGACGAATCTAGCTGATTTCGACGAATGTCGAACTCAGGTCGACGATCGATGAATTCGACGAAGTTCAGGTCGACGATTTCTGAGCAATCAGTAACAGTTGGCAGAATTTATTGAGGATTAATTACAGTCAACATTCCCAGTGAAAATAGCCGTCCAAACGGACAGTTACAGATGAATTAAGTCCGGATCTATTTACAAAGCATTTACTACACTCGGGAATGCTTCTTCCGCCATCAAGGTTAAGGAATTCAAATACAGGGGAAGAAGACTGAACGGGACACAGAACAGACAAGACACACAGAGAATAACATATACAGAAAGGGCAATATCGTACAGTAACTAGAAGCCCAGGCCAGAGAACAACTTCATCATCAAGAAGAAGAACAACCTATCACTATCAAGAGTCTTCTTCTTCTCTATCACTGCAAGAAAACTTCAAGGACAACAAATCTCTATCTGTCAGAAGTTCCTGAAGATTACTCTGGTCTAGGCCTGAAAATTGAAGGCCTATCACCCTGAAGCAGTGCTCCAGTTTTCCCTGAACCATTCAATATCTCAGGGGGAGCTATCTGCTAACATCATTCCACTTGTATCTTCTCTCGGATTGTTGACAGAGAAGACACCATCATATCTAACCCACCTCCTGTATAAAGGGTTGTCATCTCCCTTCAAAAGTGATTCCTGGTTGCAAGTCTCCTTCCAAAAGACTTGAGGTTTTTGTTTTTGGGGACCTGATCAAAACCCATTGGTGGCAGTCACCTGATCAAAAACCTGAGTGGATTCCTACCAGGGTGGTAGAAGAGTGGACTACCCAGATTTGGGGAACCACTATAAAATCCTTGTGTCTCTTCTGGTTGCTTGATCTTCTTTCTTTATTCTGTGCTGTGATTTTACTCTAATTAGTTTAGTTAAGATCTGTCTCTTTCAATACATTTCCATGTCGCCGAGCAAGAACGCTAGGGTAACGATTCTCTACTTGAGCATGTGAAGCTCTACTTCTTTTGCATAGGGAAGCCCGCTCTCGCGACTTTGCGGTGAGTTTGAGGCGTTCCTTCGGGTAGACATGAATAGTCCCAGTTGTGTACATGTAGAGTCCGTATTCGAGAACGGACATAGGCGTGATGTGTGAAGACTACCTGGACAAGTTGGTCTGGATCGGTGATGTTGCATTGCAAAAATGGCCGGAGAAGACTCCGTGTGAATGTTTGTTTTTCGTGTTTTCTACGAGGTAGATTGCAATAGGGAGCCTTGGGGATTAACTCCAAGGTGCACCCGAAATATTGGGCAGACGCGTGATTCTGCCAACATACTGGCCGAGGAGCCAACTTGAACATAACTGGGTTATGTGTTGTGTGTAAACGATTTGGGACTCGGGGAGCTAACCCGCGCATATGGCTGTAATTGACATTGCGTTGTGAGCAACGGGTTAAGCGAAACTGTGCCCGGTCTATATCGTTCGGTACAAGCGACCTAAAGCTATGTAGGACTTGCCGTTGGCATAGATAGGAGGTCTCGGATTATCTATGGCTTTAATTGATGTGACATCGGCCGGAAGTGAAAGTCCACCTAGTGTCAACTATCTTCACCTATGGGGGGGGGGGAATAGGTGACGTGCAACGTTTTTGCGGAATTTAAAATTGTACCTGCACAAGAAAATAAAACACCACAGCAAAGAAGGTACACAAGCAATTTATAGTGGTTCCCCGATTTGGGTACATCCACTTTCCCCCTTCGACCTATCTCCCAACAAGGGACGACTCGGTCTCTTCACCAACAGGATTGAAATCCAATCCTTGCACTATCGGAAGGATCCCTTCCTCACGTAGGAGACAACACTCCCACAACACGGGTTTCACCCAACCCTTACAACTCGGAACCAACGTTCCTTTACAACAAAAATGAACTAGAATGTACAAGAAATACAAACTACGTTTGGAGACTAAGGTGTCCCTCTTTGTTGACGACGTGTTCTTGAAGTCCACGAAGAGTCCACAACCCTAGATCTCTCTTGGAGAGAATCTCCCCGGAACCGGCGGCGGCAAGATGGGCGACGGCTTGGTTCACGGGATCGGCGGCGACAACGGTGTGCGGCTGCAGTACTTTGGAGATCCAAACTTCGTAGCAAAGCTAGCTATGTCTTCCAACGGTCACACTAGGATCGATCGTCTCAATCGATTCGGACGGTGAAGGTTTTCCCGATCAACAAATCAAGAGACAAAAGATCTCCGGTTAGACACGTGAGACTCTAAACTTGGCTAAGCTTCTGTCGACGGGAGATCTGGAAGAAACCACGATCAAGACCGACGATCAACTTGCTCGAGCGGCGACGGCGGCGGCGGCGGAGTGGAACTCGCGATCTAGGTCACGTCGCGGCTCGTCTTTTTCAAATCTTCTTCACTAATCTACTGTTCAAAAATACGCCTGTATTTATACAGTAAAATACTCTTTTATGACCGTTATGGGTCCCACCAGAAGAAACCCTAATTCCGGTTCAAAACAGTGCCAGCGGCAGAATCCGGTCCAGCTTTTTCCAGAAAATTGCCCAAGTCAAAATCGGCGAGAATCGAAAGTGAGTCTCGTCGAATCGTCGAGAATCAAAGGTGATTCTCGACGATTCGGCGAGAATCAAAGATGATTCTCGTCGAAGTTGACTTGGTTGCACGCACTGATTTAGCCGGGTCGAGACGGCGAGAAACGGCCAGTGACTCTCGACGATTCGGCGAGAATCACTAGTGATTCTCGCCGAATCGGCGAGAATCACTTGGTGATTCTCGTCGATTCTTACTTAGAATCAGAGTTGCTCGCTATAAAGTAGCTGGATCGAGTCGGCGAGAATCAGCCAATGATTCTCGACGATTCGGCGAGAATCACTAGTGATTCTCGTCGATTTACACTTAGATGATTTTTCGTCTTTCCACCCATGAGGTGCTCCTTGACCCATCCTTGCTCCTTGTCTGCTCTTGCCTTAACACAGCCCTGTACTTGAAAATAAGTACACTCCAATAGAGAGAGTACACGTAGGCCAACACACTGATCTGATCAACGAGGGATTACGTCGCGCAGACCCGTGTATATTGACCTACTGCACCCTGACATTGGTGTGTACTTAGTGTGGAATAACCGCAAACACAACTTGAAAGATTTTATCAAATACATTGTGAATTCATCTTAGCTTGACAGGTGGCTTCCTCAAATCCAGGTAATTGTGGATACAATACCCAACAATCTCCCCCTATTTGACGAAGCCAAAATCCTACTAGCTAAGATGAATACCACCAACCAGATAATATATACAACATAGAGAATATAAAGATGCGGCACAAGAAAATATAGGCAAACAGATCAAGGCTTGAGTCAATCATAAATTCATATACATATATATATATATATAAATATAATCAGGATCGTTCATATATCAATAAGACAAGATAAAAGTGTTCAAGAGACAATGACAATCTATGAATTTCTGTCTATGGACTTTTGGCTAGGTCATCCTTATGTTTCTGAGCCAAAAATTTCTTTCTTTGCCTTTCAACATATTCCTTGGGCTTTGGATAGTATCTGGGTGGAGGAGCTTTATCTGTCGCAGTGTTGGTCTTGAAGAAGATGTTCCGTTTAGCTTCATACGTCTTGTGCAGCTCCCACTCATGCTGGCTGTATACGTCGTTTCGATTGATTTCTCCTTTATCTTGTAGCCAGAATGTGTCCAAGATGATACTCTTTGAAACTGGACTCCACTTTTCGTTTCTTACTTCCTCCTCCTTCAATCTAATTCTCTTTTCAGCTTGTGTTTCCTTGGATGTCCCTTCTTGAGATTTTCTCTTGTCTCTGGCTTTTGCTAGGGCTCCTTGGTCAAACATTGCCATCAGTTTTGCCTTGGAGGTGGCCCTAGTAGCATCAGCTTCACTTAAGGGAACTTCTGCAGCACTTACTCCCTCAGCAGCCGTAGTATTCTCAGGAGCATGAACACCCGCAGGATTTTCAGGCAAATCAACGCCTAACGCTTGTTGGAGCATCCACCAGCAACTGTCATAGACATATTGGTTTGACTGTTCAAAGTTGTTGATCATGACTTCCCAAAGCTCAGCCATCTTAGCTGTATATGCTTTCTCCCCCTTTTTGGCTTCGACTGCAATGGAGTTTGCATAAGAATGTAGTGACTCATCAATGTGCTTTGTCGTCCTGGAGAATTCAGTGACCAAGGCTTGTTGATTGGTGTTAAGAGTTATCATATTGCCATCAAACTTTTTAATGTTATTTGCTACGACATGAGCATTCTGATTTACGATTGCGAGAGTATCAGTGTTCCTTTTTAATCCGTCCATAAGAAGAGTGACAGCTTGGCCGACCGCTGTATATTTATCTTCAAACTTCTTTTCCATCACGTCCAGTTTGTGATTGATCTCCACCATGTTCTTGAGCATGAGATTCTTCGATTTCTTAATTCTTTTCAACAGTTTATTTTGAGCTTTCTCAAAAGATGCTTTAAGCTCATCCACTATACCCTGAATGACATTCACGGTGTGATTGGCTAGATCATCTCGTAGTGGAAGCTTCTGAGGCACTCCTTGGCCTTGCTCTTCAGCAGATGCACCTGTAGAGCTGGACACGAGCACAGTCTCTAAGGGGGGAATGCTTGCGGCCTCTGTAGATTTCTCGGACTCCCCCTCCACTGTTGCACCAATGTTCTCAGGGACGAACTCAGGAGCGTGCTTGTCAGATGGAACTTCAGTGATATCCTGAGTCTCCAATGCTTCCTGTCCCTCATTGCCTTCTTCCTCACCTTCATCATCCATGAGATCATTCTCATCAGCATCATCTTCCAACCCTTCGTCAGTAGTCTCCTCTACAGCACCTCCGGCTCCTAGATCGTTCAGGTTCAGAGCCTCCTCATTCTCCAGCACAGCTTCACTTTCTTCTTGTATATCCGTCACTGCATCTCTGGCTATCTGGGAGATGTCAGATACGATATTAGCATCAGTGGGTAGAGGCTCCCCCTCAATTCCTGCAGTCAAAGCATCAGGAATTTCACTGGGGATAACTAAGGAATCAGCCACAGTTCCGTCCTCGGCTGGAGATACTTCCTGTTGTTCTACCACGGCAGCCTGCCCAATGCGCCTCTCCCATATGTCAAAAACACTCGAGTCCATTTTCTTCAAGTAATGTAGAGGAACACCTTTACTCATGTCATACTTATCTCCGTTCAACTGATTGAGATACAGATTGATGATTCGGCCAAAGCTAGGAGATCTGAGGGTGTCCTTTATCTTCTCAAAAAGCAATGCCCCCCAGTTGAATCCTTTTCTGCAGACAATTGCCACCAGGATCTTGAACATGTCCGCAGAGATGTGGTCATGAGAACCCGGTTTGCATATGAGTACCTTCCCAATGATGTCTGACAGAAGTTTCCCTTCTTCATTCATATCCTTTCGCTTTATCGACCGAGTTCCTCGAGCGAGTCCACAGAATAATAAAGTCCTGGTTTTGTCTTCTTCGTCAAGATAATCCTCGTGCTCCGAACTAGTGAGCTGCAAGTATTGGGTTAGCTTGTTTGCAGACATCTTGATCGTTGCCCCTGCAACCTTGCTCTTGATGAGAGAGTCTTCATTTCGGAGTTTGGCGGTAGCGAAGAACTCCAGCACTTCCTTGTCCAAGATTTTTCACGGGTGCTCCAGTATGAATGAGAGTCCAGCCTCTTCCAGCATAATAATGATGTTTCTGAATTTATCAGAAGCATGTGAGAACCCTGTTCGAACTAGCTCACATCCAGTGATCAGTCCAGCGGTTGTCCTTGGAGCCATCGCAAACCTAGGGAGAGAATCCCTACTCTACGCTTAATCAAAAGTCAAAAGGGAAGCGACACTAGTAATAAAGTTCTTGTAAGGATGAGGATGTGGTTACCTAACAGCGTAGACGGTGAGTTAGTTTGATAAAGACGACGAACACCCGGGAGGTGCACCCGACTGTGAGTGATCGAAACTGTAGAGAAATCCCTAGACGAGAGAGAGGAGAGATCCACGGAAGGCAATCGACGAGATCGGCGAATCGGGAAGAGTCGGCGAGGGTCCTTCGTGAGAAATCTTGCGGGATGTCGACGGAAGGGGAAGAATCACGGGTCCTTCGGTGAGAGTCCTTCGGTGAGAGTCCTTCGGTGAGAGTCCTTCGGGAAGAAGCTTGCGGGAATCTTGCGGGAATGCTTCACGAATCGGCGAGAGTCCTGCTGTTGTCGATTCCTGCTGTTGTCGACGAAAGAGGCGATCGGCGAGTTTAAAAAGGATTTTCGTGTGAATATGAAGGGTCGGCGGGATTCCTGCTGTTGGATTCCTGCGGTCGATCGGCGAGTTTCCTTCGGTGAGCTTCCTGCGGAATATGAAGGCTCAGCGGGATACTATACGATATCGACGAGTTTAAAAAGGATTTCCGTGTGAAGAGTAAAACGCTAAGGTTCGGGCCCCGCCAGATTCTCGAAGTCTTCTGATATCAAGACAATTTACAAAATCCTCTAAATATATATATATTTCTTAAAGCCAATCTATTTAGGGTTTGAACTGGGCGTTTTCATACACTTCTGGATGTCAATTGTAAGTTGTCGAGATTTCCAATGACGTATCTTCGTTAGTTGTCAGTGAACTGATTTACGCCTGTAGATGTTAGTTCTCGAATCTATCAGTGGAACTTCCGATAAATCTTTATTGATGTATCTAAGGTTTATATTTATCGAGTTAACCTATCCTTAGGTGTACACTCATATATGTGTATATAGGTATATATAAATATATATATATATGGAAATGTCGATACAATGTGACTCAAGTCTTGGAGCTGATTAAGAGTACCTGGGATTATGAGAGTTATCTTTTAGCCCCTCTGGTTAAAACATACCAGGTGCTCAATGTGAGTATGCCCAGGTAGATATCACTTCTGTTATTCCATATATTTGTTCCAATATAGTCTTGAAACATCTACTGTCTAGTTCCCATTATATTTACGGGAACCTAGACTACCCTGCAAAAGAGAGTTACTTTACCTTAGGAACCCAATACATATTGGGTCCTAGGTTCTTGTTAGCATAAACACTTGACTGCCTTCCTTCAGAAATCCTGACAGGAAGACTACCTCTGCCCAGGAGATGTGGATAGGCCCTTGCCCTTGACACAGAGGGGTTTTGCCAACAGTCTATGGCAAAGTGTCCCACCTTGCCACAGCACCAACACGCGTGAATGTTGTATCTCCGTTTCTGACCAGATCTAGTGACTGAGGTAGTCATGAGCCTAGGTCCAAATGGGATAGTTCTGGATCTGCTCCCAGAACTGCCTCTTCCACCGTAACACGTGGAAGGGTATAATGAATGCATGCAGCGAGCGTCACGAGGCCTGGGAGGTGGTGCCTTCCTTTCAGTCAGCCCCCTTCCTGAGGCCCCATGAGAACTTATAGCATGACTTCTAACCCCCCTTTCCTGTGTCCTTGGGTGGAGAGAAGGGTTCCGAGAGCTGATACCAGCCGATTCATGCCGAGTAGGGGTAGTGGCCGAAAATACAAAGGGCTCAGAATGAGCCTTAGGTATTCTCTCATGGGTGGCCATGACGGCCCTTGCACTATGGGTGTCTCCACATGAGGACAGATCACCCTTGCAGTGACCACGATTATTCCTGTGATCATACCTGAAGGCATGATGAGTAGCCTTCCTGCTTAGAGTGGGGGGTCGGAATACCGTTTCCCCATTTCTCCACGAATTGATAATTCGGGAGATCCACCCATTTTCTACCTTTCTCTTCATAGCATCAACCTTGGAAAAGTTAGATACTATCCTTTTCTCATTCTCTAGACTACTCTCTAGATCTGAGATTTTAGAGTCCTTGACCTTGTTGGATGCCAATTGGAGAACCAACAAGATCTTCAGTAGAGCAATCTCCTGCGCTTGCTCCTCAACAAGTAGGTTGCTTGTCTGAAGGGCTCTCTCTAGGGAATCAGGATTTTCTGATGGGAAACAGTTCCTGTCTTCAGGAACTTCAAGAGAGACAGGACAAGATGCATGAAGAAGTTACCTGCTCTTCAGTGTTATTGTCACGAGCGCCATTGACCGTTGTGTCATGCTCATCAGAACTGCTTTCCTCACTGGCTTTTTCAGTCTCTGACACGGACACTGGAGCTCTGATGCTCTCTGATTGATCCTTGCCTTCATCTTCAGAGGCGAGGACCCCCACATAGGCTTCATCCTCTAGTTGACAGCAGATTCCAGCTTTCTTTGATCCCCCCATCAGCTCTGAGATCATCACCCACATAGATTTGGCCGGCCCACATTTTTCCAATCTGGAGCGAGAAGGTCCAGACCAGATATCCATGATAATCTGACGAATCATCTTGTCTAGATTAAATAATGAGAGTTCCGTCTCTGACATCTCAGCAATGCACTTGGGCACTTGGATATTCTTTCCAGAGCCGGAGGTCTTCATAGGAATAAAAGGACCCTCTTCCAGGATGAAAGATGCTCGAGGATCGATAGCCTCCAAGTGATACGACACTCTCATCTTCCAGACGAGATAATACTCCTTTGTGCATATGGGAAGTCTTAGTGGCGATATCTCATGATCCAGCTCCATGCTTCTGACACTGGTGGCAGGATTCTACTCAAGGTGTAAACCTTTTTGATGAGCAACCTCGCTCTGATACCACTTGAAAGTCCACCTAGTGTCAACTATCTTCACCTATGGGGGGGGGGAATAGGTGACGTGCAGCGTTTTTGCGGAATTTAAAATTATACCTGCACAAGAAAACAAAACACCACAACAAAGAAGGTCACAAGCAATTTATAGTGGTTCCCCGATTTGGGTACATCCACTTTCCCCTTCGACCTATCTCCCAACAAGGGACGACTCGGTCTCTTCACCAACAGGATTGAAATCCAATCCTTGACTATCGGAAGGATCCCTTCCTCACGTAGGAGACAACACTCCCACAACACGGGTGCAGCGTTCCTTTACAACAAAAATGCGGAATTTGGAGACTAATTGTACGTGTTCTTGAAGTGTCCACAACCCTAGATCTCTCTTGGAGAGAATCTCACCGGAACCGGCGGCAGCAAGATGGCGACGGCTTGGTTCACGCAACAACGGTGTGCGGCTGCAGTACTTTGGAGGTAGCAAAGCTAACTAGTCTTCCAATCACACTAGGATCGATCGTCTATCGATTGGTTTTCCCCAACAAATCGATTTGGGTCTGTCGACATCCACTCAAGACCGACGATCAACTTGCTCCCGGAACTCGCCTAGGTCACGTCGCTCGTCTTTTTCAAACCTCGCTAATCTATCTCCCAACAAGGGACGACTCGGTCTCTTCACCAACAGGATCTCGAAATCCAATCCTCTCGACGATTCGGCATCTATCGGAAGGATCCCTTCTCTCGACGTAGTGAGACATCACATTCTCCCTTACTTAGAATCAGACGCTGGATTGAATCACCTCACGACCACTTACAACTCGGAACCAACATTCCTTACACTCCAATACAACAAAAATGAACTAGGCACGCACGACGACACAAGCTAAGATGAATTCCTCAAATCCAGGTAATTGTGGATACAATACCCAACAGGAAGGACCTAAATGCTCATAGTATTGGCCGTCAAAGTGGCGGTGGTGAGACCGAAAAGTCTATGACATTAATTGACGTGACGTTGACCGGTTCACCGAGAATGTGCCCTGAGTGCATGGGGTGTGTCGTCGTGCGTGCCTATGCCTGTGATGTAGTGTTATCACTCTACTGCTTGGTTATACTAATAAAGTGCATGGAAGGAGCATCGCCACCCCGATTTTGGGGGTGGGATCGTTATAATTTGGTCAGCATAGCTGACCGTTGCTTTTGTTTGCCACCGTTGCGGTGGATTTTTGCTTGCAGGTGCTGCAGGACCGAGCGGTAAATAGCGGGCTAAAGCCCAAGTTGCTGAGCCGGCCCTCAAAGGCCTAATTTTGAGTGTTTTCTTTTATTCATTTATGGCCGGCCTGCGTGCTGAGGTTTGTAAGACATGTAATTTGAGAAAACTACTGTAAGGCCATAAGGCCAGTACTTGTGTATTTGTACGTTCATTCCTGGTGACTTTGTAGTGGACATTCATGCTAGTAGCTGAGTTCTTATATTTGCAACTATTAAAATTTTTTCTGCTAGAATGATTTAGTGTAGGACGTTGGATTGGTTGGATGGTCTCCATTGAGCAACCACCCGGTCTCTCTGTGGTATATGGCGTCGGGCCCCAGCAGGACCTACTGTTATATGCTATGTGACGGATAGGGGGTGTTACAATTTGGTATCAGACTACTGGTTTTGGTTAGGCTTAAATGAATTCGTGGGCGAATTCTTTTTAAGAGGTGGTGAGCACATGTATGTACGTCATCGTTATAACATCAAAAGAACCCATGAATGTCCACTTAGGAATGAAAATATACGTGTTTGAGGAACCTGAGTGTTCCTATAATTGCGTTTTGCAATTTTGTTTGGTCACTTAACGGTGTTTTGTACAACTATAGGTGACCAGAAGCGGTGCTGGGCCGTCAGAATGTCGTGTTTCTGAGGCTAGTAGTGCACCAAATGATGCTCCTGCAACACCACTCTCGGCTGAGACCATACGATTGGTAGCTGAAGTGGTGTTGGCTTTGATCAATGCGCAGCCTGCAAGGCAGATGCAGCAGCATGCCCATGTAGTGGAGCAGGTACCGCTACAAGCAGCGGAGCCAAGAAGAGTGGAGCAGTTGGTGGTGGAACCTTTGATGCCGAGGAGGGCAACCGAGAGACAGCTCAAACATGTTATGAGCTTCAATCCTCCTGTGTTCTCGGGGTTGGGAACCCCATCCCAAGCTGAAGACTGGCTCTCCCGTGTGAAGAGAGTCTTGACAGCGACGGAGACGGAGGAGTGGCAGATGACCACTATAGCTACGTTCCTTCGGGACAGTGATGCTAGGTTGTGGTGGGAAGGCTTGGAGCTACATCACTTGAGGGGTAGACAAATTGCGGACGTCTCGATGGAGGAGTTCTCGGGACTGTTCTTGGCAAGGTACCTTCCTTCGACTCAGAGGATTTTGATGGAGAATGAGTTCCAAAGATTGGTGCAAGGAGAGAGTCGCGTGGATGAGTATCTCCACGAGTTTACTTGATTGGTTCGGTATGCTAGCTCCACCATCGCGGATGAGAAGCGCAAGACGAATCGATTCAATGAAGGTTTGAGAGATGACTTGAGACTACTACTCTCGGGGCCTATGACGCAGGGTTTCTTGACCCTGGTCAACACGGCCCGGTCCTTGGAGAAGGACATGAAGAATGTGCAAGCAAAGAAAAGCGTTGGTGACAAGAAAACTGAATTCCAAGTGCCGACTACTTCAAAGTCCGGTTATCGTAGGTTCTACAAGAAGGCTAGGACTTCGGGTCCAGCCCCCTCTTATGGTTCTTCTGGGGAGACTACGGGTCGTACCCTGGGTGCATGTTTCACTTGTGGAAAGTCGGTGCACTTTGCCCGGGATTGCTGGAGCGGACGTCCCAAGTCCGAGAGGAAGTCGGGAGCAACTTACGAAGATAAGGTCAAGGCGGTGGAGTCAACCGCGTCCCATTATGCTCCGGCTCAACCAAGGGTTTTTAATCTTGGCCAGTAGGAGGCTATCAAACAAGCGGATGTTGTGACAGGTACAATTTTATTTATAGCGAGTTAATTTTGTAAATGCTTTTTATGCGCGTGTTACCTTACCACTGCTTGTTTAGGATTTGTTTTGATTTGTGAGAATACGGTGAGAGCACTCTTCGATACGGGAGCTTCACACTCCTTTTTGTCCGAAGAATTCATATCGCGCATCGGAGTACCTACTTCGATGGCAAAGGACAAACTGGATGTGGTTTTGCCCAATGGGTATTCGATGCGTGTGGATATTGTCTGTATCATGAAGATTCGTATTGGGAGTCAGGAGTTCCATTTGCTAGCATCGTTATTGCCGCTGGTGGAGTTCGACGTAATATTTGGCATGGAATGGCTCTCGGAGTAGCAAGCTTATATTGATTGTGGTTGCAAGGAAGTCAATTTGGGAACAGGTCGTGAGACGACTTTTACAGGCTTGAAAGGGTCAAGCAAGACTTTGATGTCTGCTCTTTAGGTGGTGATGACGGTTCATGCTGGAGCAGAGCTGTTCTTTATGCTAGTGGAGGTTGTAAATCCTAAGCCTATGATGGATAGTATTTCAGTGGTAGCTGAGTACCCTGATGTGTTCCCTGCCGATCTTCCTGGAGCCCCGCCTCAACGGGAGATAGATTTCATGTTTGAGCTAGTGCCAGGTGCGAAACCTGTGTCACAGTCTCCGTATCGGCTAGCACGTAAAGAAATGGCGGAGCTAAAGGTGCAACTGCAAGAGTTGTTGGAGCAAGGATATGTGCGTCCAGGTTCATCGCCTTGGAGCGCACCGGTCCTCTTTGTTAAGAAGAAAGACGGAAGCTTGAGATTATGTATCGATTATCGAGAGCTTAACAAGCTAACGGAAAAGAACAAGTACCCGATCCCAAGGATCGATGATCTATTTGATCAGCTAGTAGGGTCGACGGTGTACTCAAAGTTGGACCTCAAGTCCGGGTACTATCAGCTAAGAATAAGGGAGAGTGATATCCCTAAGACAGCGTTCAATACGAGATACGGACATTACGAGTTTACGGTAATGCCGTTTGGGCTGACTAATGCACCGTCGGTGTTCATGGATTTGATGAACAGGACTTTCAGGGAGTACTTGGACCATTTTGTGATCGTCTTCATCGACGACATATTGGTGTACTCGCAGAGTGAGGAGGATCACTTTAGACATCTACATTTGGTGCTGGAGACGCTGAAGAGGAATCAGTTGTACGCCGAGTTCTCCAAGTGCGAGTTTTGGTTGTCTTCAGTGGCGTTCCTTGGTCACATAGTCAGTGGAGAGGGAGTTGTTGTGGATCCGACGAAGATTGTTGCGATACGTGAGTGGCCTGTGCTTTCTACTGTGTCAGAAGTCCGAAGTTTTCTGGGGCTTGTCGGCTATGACAGGTGCTTCATGGAGAACTTCTCGCGGATAGAGTTACCTCTCACGACTCTGACGAGGAAAGAGCAGAAGTTCGTTTGGACGCCGGAATGCGAGTGAGATTTTGAGGAGTTGAAGAGTCGGTTGACCACGACGCCTGTGCTGAGTTCACCGAGTGGGACCGAAGGTTTTGAAATCTACAACGATGCTATGGGCAGTGGCCTGGGTTGTGTGGTACTGCAGTATGGTAGTGTGATTGCGTATGACTCGAGACAGCTGAAATTGCACGAGCGGAATTATCTGGTCCATGACTTGGAGTTTGTAACACCCCCTATCCGTCACATAGCATATAATAGTAGGTCCGGCCGGGGCCCGACGCCGTATGCCACAGACAGACCGGGTGGTTATTTATGAAAACCATCCAACCAATCTCAACGTCCTACACAGAGCATTCTAGAGGAAGCAGTTTATAAAAGTTGCAATAAAGAACCCATCATTTAAAGCATGAATGTCCACTAACCAAAATAGGAATGTATACAAAATACCAACATAAGTCTTAAGGCCTTACAAAATGTTTCACTTGATATTACATGATTTACAAACCACGGCACGCAGGCCGGTCATACATGAATAAAACAGTAAACACTTCCATTTGGGCCTTCGAGGGCCGGCTTCGCAAAAAGGGCTTTAGCTCGCTATTGACCGCTTGGTCCAGCAGCACCTGCAAGCAACAAACCACCGCACGGTGGCAAAACAAGGCAAAGGTCAGCAATGTTGACCAAATTATAACGATCCCGCACCCAACTCGGGGAGGCGATGCTCCTTCCCTGCATTTCATTAGCATAAGCGAGCAATATATATATAGCCATTTCATCACAGACGTTGGCTCGCACGGCCACACGCCCCGTGCTCTCAGGGCACATTCTCGGTGAACCGGTCGATGTCACGTCAATTAAAGCCATAGACATTCCGGACTCACCACCGCCACTTTGACGGCCAAACATATGAGCAATTTGTCTTCATGGCCTGGGTCACGACAATTTAAGCCATTGACCGCCGAAGACCCTAATCTATGTCAACGGCAAGTGCCACGTGCCTTTAGGTCTCTTTAACCGAACGACATAGAACGGGTACGGTTCCATCTAACCCGTGCTCACATCGCAACGACAATTTAAGCCATTTGCGCGGGTCAAACTTCCACCGAGTCCTATATCCATCACAAGTCACATAACCCGGTTATGTTCAAGTTGGCTCTCAGGCCACCAAGTTGGCAAGATCTCGTGTCCGCCCAGTTTTCCGGGTGCACCTTTGGGTTAGTCCCCAAGGCTCCCTGCTGCAATCTACCGCGTAGAAAACCCGAAAAACAATCCATAGCACGGAGTCTTCTCCGGCATTTATGCAATGCAATATCACCGATCCAGACCAACACGTCCAGGTAGGCTTCACACATCATGCCTATGTCCGTTCTCGCTTACGGACTCTAAACAACGGGGACTTCACATATCTACCAGAAGGAACGCCTCCAACTCTCCGCAAACTCACGAGAGCGGGCTTCCTATGCAAAGAAAGAGAGCTACTCATGCTCAAGATGAGGATCGTTACCCTAGCGTTCCTCTTTGGCGCCATTGAAAAGTAAGCGGATGAAAAGCACCGCACTAGCTTTGCCTCCGTGGATCCGGAGTCGGCTCGCGATTCGGAGCTCCGAAGCTCCTCCAATGGCGGGATCTAGCTCCTTCTTCCTTCCTTGGCTCTCCTCTCTCTCTAAGGTTTTAGAAAGATGATCACTTAAGAAAAGTGAGGGTTTCTAAGTCCAATCCCGGGTATATCCCTTCAGGAACAACCCCCAGCCGTTGGATCTCAAAATAAGGAAACGAACGGCTTTGATTCGGGACTGAAATGCCAATCTGGACCGAACACGGCCTGGCACACGCCCGTGTCCAGGGCCGTGTGCCTCATTCACCGTCAAAATCGGCTCGCCTGGAACCTCACACGGGTATCGAACACGCCTGTGTTCGAGCTGACATGCCCGTGTTCCACCTGACACGGTCGTGTGGCCGGCCATGTACCCCCATCATTTTTCCCCGAAATCAACCCGAGCACTGCACGGGTTCTAGGACACGCCCGTGTCCTTACCCGTATCACCTCAACACGCCTGGACCCCAGGCCGTGTACACGGTCTCGACACTCGACACTTCGTCGAGAGAAGATCGTCGACCTACTGACACGGCCTTGGACACGCCCGTGTCCTAGGCCGTGTGCCTTGTCTCGACACAATGTCGAGACCAAAGTGTCGACTCCCCGGGACGAGTGTCGACACGGGTTGACACGCCCTGCGACACGCCCGTGTTGCAGGCCGTGTGCCATGTCTCGACACTTCGTCGAACAAAGAGTGTCGACTTCGCGGGCTAAGTGTCGACACGGGTCGACACGCCCTGCGACATGCCCCTGTCGCAGGCCGTATGCCCAGTCTCGACACAATGTCGAGACCAAAGTGTCGACTTCCCGTCTCAGTGTCGACACAGGATTGACACGCCCTAGGACACGCCCGTGTCCCAGGCCGTGTGCCTGCAGCCAGAACCAAAACTGGCCCAAAACGTCCCCCTTCACTCCTTTGAGTTTCGGGGCGTTACAACTCTCCCCCTCTTAAAAGAATTTCGTCCACAAAATTACATAAAGGAAAGACATGTACAAAACCAAAATTTGTACCTGAGCGGAACAACTCCGGACACTCGTCAAGCATAGTCTGCTCTCGCTCCCAAGAGAGCTCCTCAAGACCGCAATTGTCCCACCGGACCTTGACCATCCTGATCTCTTTATTGCGTAGCCGCTTGACCTCCGAGTCCTCAAACCGCACGGGCTTGACCTTTGTCGTCAGCCCACTATCCACCGGCACTTGATCAACCGCGATCACTTGCGTAGGCTCTTGCACCGCCTTCCGAAGTACCGAAATATGGAATACATCGTGTAAACCACTAAGCTCCACTGAAAGCTTCAACCTATAGGCCGCTTCACCAACTAGCTTGAGAACCTCAAACGGTCCAAGGTACCTCAGGCTTAGCTTTTTCAATCGCCGCACCCGCGAGACACCCTTGAACGGCTTGATCTTTAAGTATACATAATCGCCCACAGCGAACTCCACGTTCCTGTGCTTGGCATTATAGTACTTTGCTTGCCGGTCCTGAGCGATAAGCAACCTCTCCCGAATGGTTCTCACCAAAGAAGTAGCATCCTCTACTTCCGATCGCTTATACAACTTTGACTCACCCGTTTCTAACCAAGACAACGGCGTGCGACATTTTCTAGCATATAGGGCCTCGAAAGGCGCCATCTGAATACTCGCTTGGTAGCTATTGTTGTATGCAAACTCCACCAAATAAAGTTGGTCTTCCCATTGCTTTCCAAAATCCAAGACACACATGCGAAGCATGTCTTCCATTGTTCTATTGACCCTCTCGGTCTGCCCATCCGTTTGCGGATGGAAGGCTGTGCTGAATTTCAACTTTGTTCCCAACAAATGTTGCACTAGCCTCCAATCGTTGGACGTGAACCGCCCATCTCGGTCACTCACGATGCTGCGGGGCACAAGCTAAGATGAATTCCTCAAATCCAGGTAATTGTGGATACAATACCCAACAGGAAGGACCTAAATGCTCATAGTATTGGTCGTCAAAGTGGCGGTGGTGAGACCGAAAAGTCTATGACTTTAATTGACGTGACGTTGACCAGTTCACCGAGAATGTGCCCTGAGTGCATGGGGTGTGTCGTCGTGCGTGCCTATGCCTGTGATGTAGTGTTATCACTCTACTGCTTGGTTATACTAATAAAGTGCATGGAAGGAGCATCGCCACCCCGAGTTTGGGGGTGGGATCGTTATAATTTGGTCAGCATAGCTGACCGTTGCTTTTGTTTGCCACCGTTGCGGTGGATTTTTGCTTGCAGGTGCTGCAGGACCGAGCGGTAAATAGCGGGCTAAAGCCCAAGTTGCTGAGCCGGCCCTCAAAGGCCTAATTTTGAGTGTTTTCTTTTATTCATTTATGGCCGGCCTGCGTGCTGAGGTTTGTAAGACATGTAATTTGAGAAAACTACTGTAAGGCCATAAGGCCAGTACTTGTGTATTTGTACGTTCATTCCTGGTGACTTTGTAGTGGACATTCATGCTAGTAGTTGAGTTCTTATATTTGCAACTATTAAAATTTTTTCTGCTAGAATGATTTAGTGTAGGACGTTGGATTGGTTGGATGGTCTCCATTGAGCAACCACCCGGTCTCTCTGTGGTATATGGCGTCGGGCCCCAGCAGGACCTACTGTTATATGCTATGTGACGGATAGGGGGTGTTACAATTTGGTATCAGACTACTGGTTTTGGTTAGGCTTAAATGAATTCGTGGGCGAATTCTTTTTAAGAGGTGGTGAGCACATGTATGTACGTCATCGTTATAACATCAAAAGAACCCATGAATGTCCACTTAGGAATGAAAATACACGTGTTTGAGGAACCTGAGTGTTCCTATAATTGCGTTTTGCAATTTTGTTTGGTCACTTAACGGTGTTTTGTACAACTATAGGTGACCAGAAGCGGTGCTGGGCCGTCAGAATGTCGTGTTTCTGAGGCTAGTAGTGCACCAAATGATGCTCCTGCAACACCACTCTCGGCTGAGACCATACGATTGGTAGCTGAAGTGGTGTTGGCTTTGATCAATGCGCAGCCTGCAAGGCAGATGCAGCAGCATGCCCCTGTAGTGGAGCAGGTACCGCTACAAGCAGCGGAGCCAAGAAGAGTGGAGCAGTTGGTGGTGGAACCTTTGATGCCGAGGAGGGCAACCGAGAGACAGCTCAAACATGTTATGAGCTTCAATCCTCCTGTGTTCTCGGGGCTGGGAACCCCATCCCAAGCTGAAGACTGGCTCTCCCGTGTGAAGAGAGTCTTGACAGCGACGGAGACGGAGGAGTGGCAGATGACCACTATAGCTACGTTCCTTCGGGACGGTGATGCTAGGTTGTGGTGGGAAGGCTTGGAGCTACATCACTTGAGGGGTAGACAAATTGCGGACGTCTCGATGGAGGAGTTCTCGGGACTGTTCTTGGCAAGGTACCTTCCTTCGACTCAGAGGATTTTGATGGAGAATGAGTTCCAAAGATTGGTGCAAGGAGAGAGTCGCGTGGATGAGTATCTCCACGAGTTTACTTGATTGGTTCGGTATGCTAGCTCCACCATCGCGGATGAGAAGCGCAAGATGAATCGATTCAATGAAGGTTTGAGAGATGACTTGAGACTACTACTCTTGGGGCCTATGACGCAGGGTTTCTTGACCCTGGTCAACACGGCCCAGTCCTTGGAGAAGGACATGAAGAATGTGCAAGCAAAGAAAAGCGTTGGTGACAAGAAAACTGAATTCCAAGTGCCGACTACTTCAAAGTACGGTTATCGTAGGTTCTACAAGAAGGCTAGGACTTCGGGTCCAGCCCCCTCTTATGGTGCTTCTGGGGAGACTACGGGTCGTACCCTGGGTGCATGTTTCACTTGTGGAAAGTCGGTGCACTTTGCCCGGGATTGCTGGAGCGGACGTCCCAAGTCCGAGAGGAAGTCGGGAGCAACTTACGAAGATAAGGTCAAGGCGGTGGAGTCAACCGCGTCCCATTATGCTCCGGCTCAACCGAGGGTTTTTAATCTTGGCGAGTAGGAGGCCATCAAACAAGCGAATGTTGTGACAGGTACAATTTTATTTATAGCGAGTTAATTTTGTAAATGCTTTTTATGCGCGTGTTACCTTACCACTGCTTGTTTAGGATTTGTTTTGATTTGTGAGAATCCGGTGAGAGCACTCTTCGATACGGGAGCTTCACACTCCTTTTTGTCCGAAGAATTCATATCGCGCATCGGAGTACCTACTTCGATGGCAAAGGACAAACTGGATGTGGTTTTGCCCAATGGGTATTCGATACGTGCGGATATAGTCTGTAGCATGAAGATTCGTATTGGGAGTCAGGAGTTCCATTTGCTAGCATCGTTATTGCCGCTGGTGGAGTTCGACGTAATATTTGGCATGGAATGGCTCTCGGAGCAGCAAGCTTATATTGATTGTGGTTGCAAGGAAGTCAATTTGGGAACAGGTCGTGAGACGACTTTTACAGGCTTGAAAGGGTCAAGCAAGACTTTGATGTCTGCTCTTTAGGTGGTGATGACGGTTCATGCTGGAGCAGAGCTGTTCTTTATGCTAGTGGAGGTTGTAAATCCTAAGCCTATGATGGATAGTATTTCAGTGGTAGCTAAGTACCCTGATGTGTTCCCTGCCGATCTTCCTGGAGCCCCGCCTCAACGGGAGATAGATTTCATGTTTGAGCTAGTGCCAGGTGCGAAACCTGTGTCACGCTCTCCGTATCGGCTAGCACGTAAAGAAATGGCGGAGCTAAAGGTGCAACTGCAAGAGTTGTTGGAGCAAGGATATGTGCGTCCAGGTTCGTCGCCTTGGAGCGCACCGGTCCTCTTTGTTAAGAAGAAAGACGGAAGCTTGAGATTATGTATCGATTATCGAGAGCTTAACAAGCTAACGAAAAAGTACAAGTACCCGATCCCAAGGATCGATGATCTATTTGATCAACTAGTAGGGTCGACGGTGTACTCAAAGTTGGACCTCAAGTCCGGGTACTATCAGCTAAGAATAAGGGAGAGTGATATCCCTAAGACAGCGTTCAATACGAGATACGGACATTACGAGTTTACGGTAATGCCGTTTGGGCTGACTAATGCGCCGTCAGTGTTCATGGATTTGATGAACAGGACTTTCAGGGAGTACTTGGACCATTTTGTGATCGTCTTCATCGACGACATATTGGTGTACTCGCAGAGTGAGGAGGATCACTTTAGACATCTACATTTGGTGCTGGAGACGCTGAAGAGGAATCAGTTGTACGCCGAGTTCTCCAAGTGCGAGTTTTGGTTGTCTTCAGTGGCGTTCCTTGGTCACATAGTCAGTGGAGAGGGAGTTGTTGTGGATCCGACGAAGATTGTTGCGATACGTGAGTGGCCTGTGCTTTCTACTGTGTCAGAAGTCCGAAGTTTTCTGGGGCTTGTCGGCTATGACAGGTGCTTCATGGAGAACTTCTCGCGGATAGAGTTACCTCTCACGACTCTGACGAGGAAAGAGCAGAAGTTCGTTTGGACGCCGGAATGCGAGTGAGATTTTGAGGAGTTGAAGAGTCGGTTGACCACGACGCCTGTGCTGAGTTCACCGAGTGGGACCGAAGGTTTTGAAATCTACAACGATGCTATGGGCAGTGGCCTGGGTTGTGTGGTACTGCAGTATGGTAGTGTGATAGCGTATGGCTCGAGACAGCTGAAATTGCACGAGCGGAATTATCTGGTCCATGACTTGGAGTTTGTAACACCCCCTATCCGTCACATAGCATATAATAGTAGGTCCGGCCGGGGCCCGACGCCGTATGCCACAGACAGACCGGGTGGTTATTTATGAAAACCATCCAACCAATCTCAACGTCCTACACAGAGCATTCTAGAGGAAGCAGTTTATAAAAGTTGCAATAAAGAACCCATCATTTAAAGCATGAATGTCCACTAACCAAAATAGGAATGTATACAAAATACCAACATAAGTCTTAAGGCCTTACAAAATGTTTCACTTGATATTACATGATTTACAAACCACGGCACGCAGGCCGGTCATACATGAATAAAAGAGTAAACACTTCCATTTGGGCCTTCGAGGGCCGGCTTCGCAAAAAGGGCTTTAGCTCGCTATTGACCGCTTAGTCCAGCAGCACCTGCAAGCAACAAACCACCGCACGGTGGCAAAACAAGGCAAAGGTCAGCAATGTTGACCAAATTATAACGATCCCGCACCCAACTCGGGGCGGCGATGCTCCTTCCCTGCATTTCATTAGCATAAGCGAGCAATATATATATAGCCATTTCATCACAGACGTTGGCTCGCACGGCCACACGCCCCGTGCTCTCAGGGCACATTCTCGGTGAACCGGTCGATGTCACGTCAATTAAAGCCATAGACATTCCGGACTCACCACCGCCACTTTGACGGCCAAACATATGAGCAATTTGTCTTCATGGCCTGGGTCACGACAATTTAAGCCATTGACCGCCGAAGACCCTAATCTATGTCAACGGCAAGTGCCACGTGCCTTTAGGTCTCTTTAACCGAACGACATAGAACGGGTACGGTTCCATCTAACCCGTGCTCACATCGCAACGACAATTTAAGCCATTTGCGCGGGTCAAACTTCCACCGAGTCCTATATCCATCACAAGTCACATAACCCGGTTATGTTCAAGTTGGCTCTCAGGCCACCAAGTTGGCAAGATCTCGTGTCCGCCCAGTTTTCCGGGTGCACCTTTGGGTTAGTCCCCAAGGCTCCCTGCTGCAATCTACCGCGTAGAAAACCCGAAAACAATCCATAGCACGGAGTCTTCTCCGGCATTTATGCAATGCAATATCACCGATCCAGACCAACACGTCCAGGTAGGCTTCACACATCATGCCTATGTCCGTTCTCGCTTACGGACTCTAAACAACGGGGACTTCACATATCTACCAGAAGGAACACCTCCAACTCTCCGCAAACTCACGAGAGCGGGCTTCCTATGCAAAGAAAGAGAGCTACTCATGCTCAAGATGAGGATCGTTACCCTAGCGTTCCTCTTTGGCGCCATTGAAAAGTAAGCGGATGAAAAGCACCGCACTAGCTTTGCCTCCGTGGATCCGGAGTCGGCTCGCGATTCGGAGCTCCGAAGCTCCTCCAATGGCGGGATCTAGCTCCTTCTTCCTTCCTTGGCTCTCCTCTCTCTCTAAGGTTTTAGAAAGATTATCACTTAAGAAAAGTGAGGGTTTCTAAGTCCAATCCCGGGTATATCCCTTCAGGAACAACCCCCAGCCGTTGGATCTCAAAATAAGGAAACGAACGGCTTTGATTCGGGACTGAAATGCCCAATCTGGACCGAACACGGCCTGGCACACGCCCGTGTCCAGGGCCGTGTGCCTCATTCACCGTCAAAATCGGCTCGCCTGGAACCTCACACGGGTATCGAACACGCCTGTGTTCGAGCTGACATGCCCGTGTTCCACCTGACACGGTCGTGTGGCCGGCCATGTACCCCCATCATTTTTCCCCGAAATCAACCCGAGCACTGCACGGGTTCTAGGACACGCCCGTGTCCTTACCCGTATCACCTCAACACGCCTGGACCCCAGGCCGTGTACACGGTCTCGACACTCGACACTTCGTCGAGAGAAGATCGTCGACCTACTGACACGGCCTTGGACACGCCCGTGTCCTAGGCCGTGTGCCTTGTCTCGACACAATGTCGAGACCAAAGTGTCGACTCCCCGGGACGAGTGTCGACACGGGTTGACACGCCCTGCGACACGCCCGTGTTGCAGGCCGTGTGCCATGTCTCGACACTTCGTCGAACGCAGAGTGTCGATTTCGCGGGCTAAGTGTCGACACGGGTCGACACGCCCTGCGACATGCCCGTGTCGCAGGCCGTATGCCCAGTCTCGACACAATGTCGAGACCAAAGTGTCGACTTCCCGTGTCAGTGTCGACACAGGCTTGACACGCCCTGGGACACGCCCGTGTCCCAGGCCGTGTGCCTGCAGCCAGAACCAAAACTGGCCCAAAACGTCCCCCTTCGCTCCTTTGAGTTTCGGGGCGTTACAACTCTCCCCCTCTTAAAAGAATTTCGTCCACGAAATTACATAAAGGAAAGACATGTACAAAACCAAAATTTGTACCTGAGCGGAACAACTCCGGACACTCGTCAAGCATAGTCTGCTCTCGCTCCCAAGAGAGCTCCTCACGACCGCAATTGTCCCACCGGACCTTGACCATCCTGATCTCTTTATTGCGTAGCCGCTTGACCTCCGAGTCCTCAAACCGCACGGGCTTGACCTTTGTCGTCAGCCCACTATCCACCGGCACTTGATCAACCGCGATCACTTGCGTAGGCTCTTCCACCGCCTTCCGAAGTACCGAAATATGGAATACATCGTGTAAACCACTAAGCTCCACTGAAAGCTTCAACCTATAGGCCGCTTCACCAACTAGCTTGAGAACCTCAAACGGTCCAAGGTACCTCAGGCTTAGCTTTTTCAATCGCCGCACCCGCGAGACACCCTTGAACGGCTTGATCTTTAAGTATACATAATCGCCCACAGCGAACTCCACGTTCCTGTGCTTGGCATTATAGTACTTTGCTTGCCGGTCCTGAGCGATAAGCAACCTCTCCCGAATGGTTCTCACCAAAGAAGTAGCATCCTCCACTTCCGATCGCTTATACAACTTTGACTCACCCGTTTCTAACCAAGACAACGGCGTGCGACATTTTCTAGCATATAGGGCCTCGAAAGGCGCCATCTGAATACTCGCTTGGTAGCTATTGTTGTATGCAAACTCCACCAAATAAAGGTGGTCTTCCCATTGCTTTCCAAAATCCAAGACACACATGCGAAGCATGTCTTCCATGGTTCTATTGACCCTCTCGGTCTGCCCATCCGTTTGCGGATGGAAGGCTGTGCTGAATTTCAACTTTGTTCCCAACAAATGTTGCACTAGCCTTCAATCGTTGGACGTGAACCGCCCATCTCGGTCACTCACGATGCTGCGGGGCACACCATGAAGCCGTACTATGTTATCCACATGAAGCTTTGCCAACTTCTCCACCGGATCATCCTTCCTATGCGGAATAAAATGCGACACCTTAGTTAATCGATCAACAACCACCCAAATGACGTCGTTCCCCTTTTGCGACCTTGGCAAACCGTGTACAAAGTCCATAGAGATGTCGTCAAATTTCCACTCCGGAATAGGCAAGGACTTAAGAAATCCTCCCGGCTTTTGGCACTCCGCCTTTACCAAGGCGCAAGTTTTGCACTTCGCTACGTATAGCGCCACATCCTTCTTCAAACCCGGCCACCAAAACAGTTTCTTCACATCACGGTACATCTTTGTGCTCCCCGAGTGAATCGAGTACTTGATATGG
This sequence comes from Platanthera guangdongensis, assembly GCA_039583875.1. Taxonomy (NCBI): domain Eukaryota; kingdom Viridiplantae; phylum Streptophyta; class Magnoliopsida; order Asparagales; family Orchidaceae; genus Platanthera; species Platanthera guangdongensis. Next base: position 130,405,109 of record CM077160.1, read on the forward strand.
TGTGCCTCGTACAACAACTCCACCCACAAATTGCCCACACTTGGGACGCACAGACGACCGTCTTTCCAAAGTAATCCGTCCTCCACGACGAATTGGGAATTTGACCCATCCAGAGCCTCTACCATGAACTGCTTCATATGAGCATCCATATCCAAAGCCTGCCGAATACGATCAGCCAGGTCATATTGGACTTCAGTCCAATTCAGAACTGCTTCAGCACTTGATTACCTGTCCACACAAACAATCTCCAACGCCTCCAACTCCCGCACCAACCGCTCATCATGCACCGATAGCCAATTGGCTTGAGCTGGGGCTCGGCGACTCAACGCGTCCGCAACTGCATTCCCTTTACCAGGCACGTAGTGGATCTTGAATGTATAGTCCCCCAGGAACTCCATCCATCTACGCTGCCGCATATTCAGATCCTTCTGATCAATAAGATACTTCAGGCTCTTGTGATCGGTGTAGATATCAATCTTCACACCGTACAAATAGTGTCTCCACAGCTTAAGGGCAAAAATCACGGCCGCTAACTCCAAGTCATGGACCGGATAGTTCCTTTCATGCACTTTTAGCTGTCTCGAGCCATAAGCTATTACACTTCCATGTTGCAGTAGCACGCAACCCAAACCGCTGCCCGAAGCATCGCTATAGATCTCATAGCCTTCGGTCCCACATGGCGAACTCAGTACAGGCGCCGTGGTCAACCGACACTTCAACTCCTCAAAAGCTCGCGCGCACTCCGGCGTCCAAACGAACTTATGCTCCTTCCTCGTCAAAGTAGTGAGAGGTAACGCTATCCGCGAGAAGTTCTCTACGAAGCGCCTATAATAGCCGGCAAGCCCCAGAAAACTCCGGACTTCGGCTACGGTAACAAGCTCAGGCCACTCCCGTATCGCAACAATCTTCGCCGGATCCACAGCAATACCCTCTCCACTCACTATATGCCCGAGGAACACCACTGAGGATAGCCAAAACTCGCACTTCGAGAACTTGACATACAACTGATTTCTCCTTAGCGTCTCCAACACCAAATGAAGATGCTTCAAGTGATCTTCCTCACTTTGCGAGTACACCAAAATATCGTCGATGAAGACGATCACGAAATGATCCAAGTACTCCCTGAAAGTCATGTTCATCAAATCCATGAACAATGACGACGCATTAGTCAGCCCAAACGACATGACCGTAAACTCATAATGCCCGTATCTTGTACTAAACGCTGTCTACGGGATATCACTCTCCCTTATTCGCAGCTGATAGTACCCAGCCTTGAGATCCAACTTCGAGTACACCGTCGACCCGACTAACTGATCAAAGAGATCATCAATCTGGGGGATCGGGTACTTGTTCTTCTCCGTCAACTTGTTTAGCTCCCGATAATCAATACATATCCTCAAGCTTCCATCCTTCTTCTTAACAAAGAGGACCGGTGCGCTCCAAGGCGAAGAACTCGGGCGCACATACCCTTGCTCCAACAACTCTTGCAGTTGAACTTTCAGCTCCGCCATTTCCTTAGGCGCTAGCCGGTAAGGAGATCGTGACACAGGCTTTGCACCTGGCACTAGCTCGATCGTAAAATCTATCTCCCGCTGAGGCGGGGCTCTAGGAAGATCTGCGGGGAACACATCAGGGTATTCCGATACCACTGAAATACAATCCAATGCAGGCTTCGGCTTTGCAACCTCCACTAGTGTAAAGAACAGTTCTGCTCCGGCACGAACCGCCTTCACCACCTGAAGAGCAGACATCAACGTCTTGCTCGACCCCTTTAAGCCCGTAAAAGTCGTCTCACGACTTGCTCCCAGCTTGACTTCCTTGCTACCGCAATCTATATGGGCCTGCTACTCCGACAGCCAGTCCATGCCAAATATGACGTCGAACTCCACTAACGGAAGTAAAGACGCCTACAGATCGAACTCCTGATTCCCAATACGAATCTTAACATCGCAGATCCTATCCGCTCGCATCGAACACCCATTAGGCAACAACACATCCAACTTATCCTTCGCCATCGAAGAAGGGACTCCAATGCGTGATATAAATCCTTCGGACAAGAAGGAGTGTGAAGCTCCCGTATCGAAGAGTGCTCGTGCCAGATTTTCACAAATCAATACAAATTCTAAACAAGCATTGGTAAGGTAACATGTGCATAACAAGTATTTAAAGAAATTGACTTGCTATAAATTAAACCGTACCTGTCACCACATCAGCCTGTTTGATGGCCTCCTGTTGGCCAAGATTGTAGACCCTTGGTTTGGCCGGAGCATAATGGGATGCGGTCGACTCCACCGCCTTTCCCTTCTCTTCATAAGTAGCTCCCGACCTTCTCTCGGACTTAGGACGTCCGCTCCAACAGTCACGGGCAAAATGCCCCGTCTTGCCACAAGTAAAACACGCACCCGGGGTCCGACCCGTAGTCGCCCCAGAAGTGCCAGAAGGAGCTGGACCCGAAGTCCTATGCTTCTTGAAAGACCTCCGATAGCCGGACTTTGAAGTAGTCGGCACTTTAAACTCAGATTTCCTATCACCCAAGCTTTTCTTTGCTTGCACATTCTTCATGTCCTTCTCCAAGGACCGGGCTGTATTGACCAAGGTCAAGAAACCCTGCGTCATCGGCCCCGAAAGTAGTAATCTCAACTCATCTCTCAAGCCTTCATAGAAGCGATTAGTCTTGCGCTCCTCATCCATGATGGTGGAGCTAGCATAACGACTCAGACGAGTGAACTCATGGAGATATTCATCCACGCTCCTCTCACCCTGAACCAACTTCAGAAATTCGTTCTCCATCGAAATCCTCTGAGTAGAAGGGAGGTATCTTGCTAAGAACAATCCCGAGAACTCTTCCATCGGAACGTCTATAAGTTGTCTACCTCTCAAATGATGCAACTCCAATCCTTCCCACCACATCCTCGCTTCACCGTCCAGAAGGAACGTAGCGATGGTGGTCATTTGCCACTCCTCCGTCTCCGTTGCTGTCATGACTCTCTTCACCCTGGAGAGCCAGTCTTCAGCCTGAGATGGGGTTCCCAACCCCGAGAATAACGGAGGGTTAAAGCTCATTACATGCTTAAGCTGCCTCTCAGTTGCCCTCCTTGGAACCACTGGTTCCACCACCACTTGCTCCACTCTCCTCGGCTCAGCCTCTTGCAGAGGTTCTTGCTCCATCCCAGGAGCGGGCTGCTGCGGTTGCCTTGCAGGCTGCGCATTTATCACGGCCAACACCGCTTCAGCCACCAATCGTATGTTCTCTGCCGATAGAGGTGTTGCGGGAGCAACATCCGGTGCACTACTAGCCTCAGAAACTCGGCGTTCTGACGGCCCAACGCCACTTCTGGTCACCTATAGTGGTACAAAACACCGTTAAGCGACCAAATAAAATTGCAAACAGCAATTATAGGAACACGCAGGTTCCTCAAACACGAGTATTTTCATTCCTAAGTGGACATTCATGGGTTCTTTTACCATTATAACGATGACGCACACAATGTGCTCACCACTCCTTAAAAAGAATTCGCCCACGAATTCAGTTTAAGCCCGACCAAAACCAGTAGTCACCCCCTATCCGTCACATAGCATATAGCAGTAGGTCCGGCCGGGGCCCGACGCCGTATGCCACAGACAGACCGGGTGGTTACTTATGGAAACCATCCAACCAATCTCAACGTCCTACACAGAGCATTCTAGCGGAAGCAGTTTATAAAAGTTGCAATAAAGAACCCAGCATTTAAAGCATGAATGTCCACTAACCAAAATAGGAATGTATACAAAATACCAACATAAGCCTTAAGGCCTTACAAAATGTTTCACTTGATATTACATGATTTACAAACCACGGCACGCAGGCCGGTCATACATGAATAAAACAGTAAACACTTCCATTTGGGCCTTCGAGGGCCGGCTTCGCAAAAAGGGCTTTAGCCCGCTGTTGACCGCTTGGTCCAGCAGCACCTGCAAGCAACAAACCACCGCACGGTGGCAAAACAAGGCAACGATCAGCAATGCTGACCAAATTATAACGATCCCGCCCCCAACTTGGGGAGGCGATGCTCCTTCCCTGCATTTCATTAGCATAAGCGAGCAATATATATATAGCCATTTCATCACAGACGTTGGCTCGCACGGCCACATGCCCCGTGCTCTCAGGGCACATTCTCGATGAACCGGTCGATGTCACGTCAATTAAAGCCATAGACATTCCGGACTCACCACCGCCACTTTGACGGCCAAACCTATGAGCAATTTGTCTTCATGGCCTGGTGTTGGGTATTGTATCCACAATGTACCTGATTTGAAGACGCCCCTGAATAAGCTAAAGTAAATAGATAATGTATTTGATGAATTCTTTTAAGTTGTGCTGGCAGTTATTCCACGCTAAGTACACACCAATGTCAGGGTGCAGTAGGTCAATATACACGGGTCTGCGCGACGTAATCCCTCGTTGAGCAGATCAGTGTGTTGGCCTACGTGTACTCTCTCTATTGGAGTGTACTTATTTTCAAGTACAGGGCTGTGATAATGCAAAAGCAGATAAGGAGAAAGGATGGGTCAAAGAGCAGCCCATGGGTGGAAAGACGAAAAATCGTCTAAGTAATAATCGACGAGAATCACTAGTGATTCTCGCCGAATCGTCTAGAATCACTGGCTGATTCTCGCCGTCACTATCCGGCGAAATCAGAGCGTGCCAATAAGTCAAAATCGACGAGAATCACCTTCGATTCTCGCCGATTCGACGAGAATCACCTTCGATTCTCGCCGATTTTGCCTTGGGCGATTTTCTGGATCCCGCTGGACCGGACCAAATGTTAAGGCACTGTTTTGAACCGGTATTAGTGTTTCTTCAGGTGGGACCCATAACGGTCATAAAAGAGTATTCTACCGTATAAATACACGGGTATTTTGAACAGTAAAGATGGACAGAAAAAATACACGAGCCGCGGACGTGACCTAGATCGCGATACCTGCTCCGCCGCCGTCGCCGCTCGTGCTAGTTGTTCGCCGCTTTTGATCGTGGTCCTTCCAGATCTTCCGGGACAGAAGCTTAGCCAAGCACTGCGTCTCACGCGTCTAACCAGAGATCCTTTGTCTCTTGATTCGTTGATCGGGAAAACCTTCCCTTTCTGAATCGATCGAGATGATCGATCCTAGTGTGACCGTTGGAAGACCTTGCTAGCTTTGCTACGAAAATTGAATCTCCAAAGACCAGCAGCAGCACTCCGTTGTCGCCGCCGATCCCGAGAACCAAGCCGCCGCCCTTCTTGCCGCCGCCGGTTTCGGGGAGATTCTCTCCAAGTGAGATCTAGGGTTGTGGACTCTTCGTTGACTTCAAGAACACGTCATCGAACGAAGAGGGACACCTTAGTCTCCAAAAGTTGTTTGTATTTCTTGTACATTCTATTTTCATTTTGTTGTAAAGGAACGTTGGTTCCTAGTTGTAAGGGTTGGGTGCAACCCGTGTTGTGGGGGTGTTGACTCCTACGTGTGGAAGGGTTCCTTCCGTTAGTGCAAGGATTGGATTTCAATCCTGTTGGTGAAGTGACCGAGTCGTCCCTGGTTGGGAGATAGGTCGAAGGGGGGAAAGTGGATGTACCCAAATCGGGGAAACACTATAATTTGCTTGTGTCCTTTCTATGTTGTGCTGTTTTGTTTTCTTGTGCAGGTACAATTTTAATTCCGCAAAAACGCTGCACGTCACCTATTCCCCCCCCCCCCCCCCCCCTAGGTGAAGGTAGTTGACACTAGGTAGACTTTCAAGTGGTATCAGAGGGAGGTTGCTCATCAAAAAGGTTCACACCTTAAGTAGAATCCTGCCACTAGTGTCAAGAAGAAGACAAACATCTACTATGGACGGACTTAAGTACACAGGACGATCCCAGTGTGCGCCAGGCTCAACTTTCCTATCTGGAAGGAAAGGATCAGGTTCTACATGGAAGCGGTCGATCCCCGACTCTTCATGATCGTGGAGGAGGGACCTTATGTCCCCACTAAGGTCTCCACCATTGATCCTACCAAGAAAGTGCCAAAGAAAATTTCTGAAATGGACAAGGACGAGATGGTGCTGGTGGGACTTGACAAGAAGGCGCAGAACATTGTGGTCAGCGCGGTTGATGACTCAATGATGCAGAACTTCTGCAACTGCAGGACAACAAAGGAGATCTGTCACTGCCTGATTATCCTAATGGAGGGCAATGATGAAGTGAGGGATGATTGGAGATCCCTCCTGAACCAGAAATATGAGGCCTTCAGACAAGGGCCTAAGGAAGAGATCGGAGTCACCTTCGAGAACTTCCTCAAGATTGTCAATGCCCTCAAAGGATAGGGAAGAGTGTTCACTGATGGTGAACTTAATGATAAATTCCTTAGGTCCCTTACTAAAGAATGGGACACAAAGATCTGCGCCATCCGAGAGTTTGGAAGACTAGCTGAAACAGACCCGCAAATTCTGTTTGGGAAGCTGATGTCCTATGAGCTTCAACTGAACACACGGAAAGCAGAAGAGGAAGCAGAGAAGGCTGCAGCCAGGGAAAAGACTGTGGCTCTAAAAGCCATTCACTCCAGGAAGGGCAAGGGTGTGGTTTCATACCGTGCCAGGAAAAAGGATGAGGAGGAGGACTCCGAGCCATGCTCCTCCAGCTCAGAGTTGTCTGAGGAAGATTTCTCCCTCATCACCCGAGAATTCAAGAAGTTCCTCAAGATGAGAAATCAAAGAAAGAGAGACGGCTCCTCCTCCAGGCTTCAGAAGAAAAATTATTCTTCTGACAGGTATGCATCTAAACCGAACAAACATCGCTCCTCTGACATTATTTGTTTTGGATGCAATAAGCCAGGACACGTCGTGGCCGACTGCCACCAAGGCAAGAGAGAAAAGGAGAAGGGAGAGGAGCACAAGTCCTCTAGAGATAAGAAGAAAGAGAGGAGCTACATCGCCAGAAAGCCAAAGACACTGAGTGAATCTGATTCCTTAGACTCCAGTGATGATGAGGAAGCCTACTTCGGGCTGGTGGGTCGCTCCGACTCAGAAGGAGAATGCCCCCCATTTACTGGGAAGGTAAAAGCTCACACCCCTCTCTCCGACTCTGACTCTGATCCTGAGTCTCAGGATGATGACCCTGAGAATAGCCTTTCGGCCCGTGAAGCGGAGCTCCTCGAGAAGTATGAGCTTCTGCTCAACACTTTCGAGGAGTTCCGTAAGAGATTGAAGGCTGAGAAAAATGAAGTGAAATTCCTTAAGGGTGAGTGTGTCTCCCTAAGGGAAGAGATCACCAGTTTGATCTCTCTCCGACAGGAGCACCTAGACCTGACTTCAAAGCATTCAGAGTCTCTTAAGCTCCTTGATCTTAAGCAGGAGGAAGTCGACAAGTTGGAAGAACAACTTGCGGCAGAAAGGAAGATCGTCAAGAGCTTCTCTATGCCAAAAACAGTTCTTCCAGTAGTTGATACCTTCTCTGCTCAGGCCAAAGGAGCTGGCTTGGGGCATGTAGGGGTATCTGGTTCCTCATCCAGGAGAAATAGGAACCAGAGAAAGAATAAGGCCGCCAAGAAGGCCTCTGCTGCAGAAAAGGGAAAGGCTCCCCTCAGTCCCGTTGCTTTCAGAAAGCCTAGCTTTCCTTGCAACCATCATGACTTTGAGTCAACCTTTGGTCATCATTTCCGGCCCTCGGTTGCAAAGCCAAAGAGCCGATATGATGGTTGGATTTTCCCCCGCAACTTCGGTGAGAGTGTCTTCAAGGCACCTTATGAGGAAATCCACATGGGAAATTATGGTCAATTCTCCAGCGGCCATAATGGAGAGCAGGCACCAAAAGCCAAGCCTGTCATACTGAAGAAACAGAAGGTGAAGAAGTCATGTGACTGCAATCACTATGATGCCTCCACCTCCAGATCCAAGGCCCCGGCTGTACCCTCCATTCTCAAGGTAAAGCAGGAGCCTAGGATGAGGTACAACAGATTTGACTATTGGTGTTGTGGCAAAGTCGGTCACTTTGTCGTGGATTGTTGGTTTAATCCGAGGTATATCGAGACTCCCTATGTTAGCAATGTGAGGCCGACCAGTCGTAAGGTTAACCACCCGAGGGGGAGTATGCTAACCAAGAATCTAGGACCCAAGTTTGATTGGGTTCCTAAGGGAAATTAATTTTGTTTTGCAGGAATGTCCAAAGGCCACCAAAATGCCAATATGGTACTTGGACAGTGGATGCTCCCGGCACATGACTGGGACAAGAAGCCTGCTGCGTGATTACACTCCAGTCGATAATGGTCCCAAAGTCATCTTTGGGGGGGTCAGATCGAGGAGTTACCAGAGATTACAGTATGATTTCCAACGGTATAATTTCTATCACCGACGTGGCTTATGTTGAAGGGTTAAACCATAACCTGATCAGTATAAGTCAGCTATGTGATAAAGGTTATGACGTTAAGTTCTGCAAGGATAAATGTCTGATAATATCATGTGCCTCTTCTGAGAAGGTATTAACAGGCATTAGGAGCAGAAATATCTTCTACTTAAATTTTCCTAGTTTAGATTCATCTACCCCCGTATGCCTAGTGGCAACAGGCAGTGCATCTCTTTGTGAACAATGGCACAAGAGATTGGCACATATTAATTTCAAAACAATTAGTATGCTGTTTTCTAAAAAATTAGTAAGGGATGCTCCCATTATCAAGTGCGTCAAAGATAACCCCTGTCCTGCATGCCAGATGGGCAAACAGTCTCGGGCTACCTTTAAGAGCATTGCAGACAAAGACTCTTCCCGATGTCTTTATCTTCTACATATGGACTTGTTTGGTCCAATGCAAGTTCATAGCTTGGGAGGCAAGTCCTATACGCTAGTGATAGTTGATGATCACTCTCGGTTTACATGGGTGTTCTTCTTAAAATGAAAGTCAGATACGTTTGACACCTTCACTAGTTTTGTCAAGCATGTTCAGAACGAATTTAACTGCTCTGTGGTAAAAATTCGAAGTGACCATGGAACAGAATTCGAATCTGGTGCTATGACAGAGTTTTGTGAAGAACAAGGTATCTTTCATGAGTTTTCCTCCCCGCACACTCCTCAGCAAAATGGAGTTGCGGAGAGGAGAAATAGAACTCTCATTGAAGCTTGCACGACAATGTTGAAAGACGCTTCTCTCCCAGAATACTTCTGGGCAGAGGCGGTCAATACAGCTTGTCATGTACAAAACCGAGCATTGATCAACAAGCATCATCGTAAGACGCCTTATGAGCTACTGAGAGGCAGGAAACCAACCATGTCCTACTTAAGGATCTTTGGTTGCAGATGTTATGTACTGAATAATGGGAAGTACCCGCGTACTAAATTTGGTGAAAAATGCTTCGAAGGCATATTCATGGGCTATAGTACCCACAGTCGGGCATACATAGTCTTCAATAAGAAAACCCTTGTGGTAGAGGAATCAATTAATGTTGTATTTGATGAAGGAAGCTTGCTTAACAGCAATTCTTCCAGCGGTATTCTTGAAGATGTAGGTGCACGACTTGAACAGCTGTGTCTCGATGAGACCGCTAAAGATGAAACTCCTAAGTACGTCAAAGTTTCCACCTCAACGTCGACTGCGAATGTTGAAGATCAAAATGAAGAAAATCTCTTAGAAGAAGGAGAAGACCAAGAAGTAGTCGAAGCTCCGGACGCCAGACTTCTAGAGCTCCGGCACGTGAGGGATCATCCTAGAGACCAGATCATTGGAGATCCTCGTGACGGTATCAGAACACAAAGAGGTACTATTAACGAGATTTTGCATCTCAGTTTCCTGTCACAGGTTGAGCCAAAGAAGTTCGACGAGGCGAACAAAGATGCAGCATGGATTTTGGCCATGCAAGATGAACTGCATCAATTCGAATGATGCAACGTTTGGACGCTGGTTCCCAGACCACAAAAGCAGAATGTGATTGGCACCAAGTGGATCTTCAGAAATAAACTGGATGAACATGGTGTCATCATAAAGAACAAGGCCAGGCTGGTGGCTCAAGGTTACAGACAGGAGGAGGGGATTGACTTCGACCAGACCTTTGCACCAGTGGCAAGGCTCGAGGAAATCAGATTGTTCCTGGCGTATGCTTCGCACAAAGGATTCACAGTCTATCAAATGGATGTGAAATCAGCATTCTTGAAAGGAGACCTGAAAGAGGAAGTATACGTCGCTCAACCCCCAGGTTTTGTCAATCCTACTTATCCTAATCATGTATATTTTCTTAATAAAGCTCTATATGGTTTAAAACAAGCTCCACGAGCTTGGTGTGAGACCTTATCTAGTTTTCTTCTTGAGAACAAGTTCTCTAGAGGTAAAATAGATAAGACATTGTTTCTCAGGGAAGTCAAAGGCAAGATTTTGCTGGTGCAAATCTATGTCGATGACATTATATTCGGCTCAACGGACAACAATCTTTGCAAAAAGTTTTCTAAACTTATGCAAGGAAGTTTGAAATGAGCAGTATGGAGAGCTAAAGTATTTCTTGGGACTTCAAGTGAAACAGTCTGAGGATGGAATCTTCATCTTTCAGACAAAGTTCACAAATGAACTCCTCAGGAAATTCGGTATGGAGAATGCAACCTCTATGAGGACTCCAATGGGATCCACGTTGTCTCTGGATAAGGATGAGAAAGGCAAACCTTTCGATGAAACCAAATACAGAAGCATCATTGGATCCCTGCTCTACCTTACTACCAGTAAACCGGATATCATGTTCTCCACATGTGTCTGTGCCAGATATCAGGTGAACACTAAGGAATCTCACTATGTCGCTGCAAAGCGAATTCTAAGATACCTTAAAGGTACTCCGAATCTTGGCTTGTGGTACCCGAGAAACAATGATGTCGAGCTAATAGGATTTTCAGATGCTGATTTTGCAGGGAGTAGGGATGACAGGAAAAGCACTTCCGGGACGTGTCAATTCCTCGGAAGAAGGCTTATTTCATGGAATAGCAAGAAACAGAATTGTGTAGCAACCTCCACAGCAGAGTCTGAGTACATCTCGGCAGGCAGCTGTTGCGCACAACTCCTATGGATCAGAAACCAGTTAGCCGACTACGACCTTCAGTTCAAGGAAGTACCAATGTACTGCGACTCTTCCAGTGCAATTGCAATTGCCAACAATCCGGTATCGCACAGCAGAACGAAGCATATTGAAGTGCGCTACCACTTCATTCGAGAGCACGTGGAGAACAAGGACATCTCTCTCTGTTATGTCCCCACGGACAAGCAGATTGCAGATATTTTCACAAAGCCCTTAGACGAAGCCAAGTTCAGTCTTTTCAAACTGAATTGGGGATGCTAAACTATGAGGAATGAAGACTACAGACGCTCCCGGCTCATGCATCTAGGGGGAGCCTCTGCCAGGAACTCGAGTGTGAGCACAGGTGCAAGAACTGAGGGGGAGAAAGGGGTCAAATGCAATAGACCCAGATTTGCAGAAGCCGAAAAGGGGGAGATTACCCTCTCGGCTAAGGCTAAGGTGGCTCCAAGGTTGCTTTCAAGCAATTGATTACCCTCTCGGCTAAGGCTAAGGTGGCTCCAAGGTTGCTCTCAAGCAATTGGTATTGGTAATGAATATCTCTCTCAACTCAATTTTAAGTTTATGATTTTCATTCCCATACGCTCTATTCACCTTAGCTTGTAGGGTTTAGGCTTCTTCAAATAGGGGGAGATTGTTGGGTATTGTATCCACAATGTACCTGATTTGAAGACGCCCCTGAACAAGCTAAAGTAAATAGATAATGTATTTGATGAATTCTTTTAAGTTGTGCTTGCAGTTATTCCACGCTAAGTACACACCAATGTCAGGGTGCAGTAGGTCAATATACACGGGTCTGCGCGACGTAATCTCTCGTTGAGCAGATCAGTGTGTTGTCCTACGTGTACTCTCTCTATTGGAGTGTACTTATTTTCAAGTACAGGGCTGTGATAATGCAAAAGCAGATAAGGAGAAAGGATGGGTCAAAGAGCAGCCCATGGGTGGAAAGACGAAAAATCTTCTAAGTAATAATCGACGAGAATCACCAAGTGATTCTCGCCGATTCGGCGAGAATCACTAGTGATTCTCGCCGAATCGTCTAGAATCACTGGCTGATTCTCGCCGTCACTATCCGGCGAAATCAGAGCGTGCCAATAAGTCAAAATCGACGAGAATCACCTTTGATTCTCGCCGAATCGACGAGAATCACCTTCGATTCTCGCCGATTCGACGATAATCACCTTCGATTCTCGCCGATTTTGCCTTGGGCGATTTTTTGGATCCCGCTGGACCGGATCAAATGTTAAGGCGCTGTTTTGAACCGGTATTAGGGTTTCTTCAGGTGGGACCCATAATGGTCAAAAAGGAGTATTCTACCGTATAAATACACGCGTATTTTGAACAGTAAAGATGGACAGAAAAAATACACGAGCCGCCGACGTGACCTAGATCGCGATACCTGCTCCGCCGCCGTCGCCGCTCGTGCTAGTTGTTCGCCGCTTTTGATCGTGGTTCTTCCAGATCTTCCGGCGACAGAAGCTTAGCCAAGCACTGCGTCTCACGCGTCTAACAAGAGATCCTTTGTCTCTTGATTCGTTGATCGGGAAAACCTTCCCTTTCCGAATCGATCGAGACGATCGATCCTAGTGTGACCGTTGGAAGACCTTGCTAGCTTTGCTACGAAAATTGAATCTCCAAAGACCAGTAGCAGCACTCCGTTTTCGCCACCGATCCCGAGAACCAATCCGCCGCCCTTCTTGCCGCCGTCGGTTTCGGGGAGATTCTCTCCAAGTGAGATCTAGGGTTGTGGACTCTTCATTGACTTCAAGAACACGTCATCGAATGAAGAGGGACACCTTAGTCTCCAAAAGTTGTTTGTATTTCTTGTACATTCTATTTTCATTTTGTTGTAAAGGAACGTTGGTTCCTAGTTGTAAGGGTTGGGTGCAACCCGTGTTGTGGGGGTGTTGACTCCTACGTGTGGAAGGGTTCCTTCCGTTAGTGCAAGGATTGGATTTCAATCCTGTTGGTGAAGTGACCGAGTCATCCCTGGTTGGGAGATAGGTCGAAGGGGGAAAGTGGATGTACCCAAATCGGGGAACCACTATAATTTGCTTGTGTCCTTTCTGTGCTGTGTTGTTTTGTTTTCTTGTGCAGGTACAATTTTAATTCCGCAAAAATGTTGTACGTCACCTATTCCCCCCCTAGGTGAAGGTAGTTGACACTAGGTGGACTTTCAAGTGGTATCAGAGGGAGGTTGCTCATCAAAAAGGTTCACACCTTGAGTAGAATCCTGCCACTAGTGTCAAGAAAAAGGCAAACATCTACTATGGACGGAGTCAAGTACACAGGTAAGATCCCAGTGTGCACCAGACTCAACTTTCCTATCTAGAATGAAAGGATCAGGTTCTACATGGAAGCGATCGATCCCCGACTCTTCATGATCGTGGAGGAGGGACCTTATGTCCCCACTAAGGTCTCCACCATTGATCCTACCAAGAAAGTGCCAAAGAAAATTTCTGAAATGGACAAGGACGAGATGGTGCTGGTGGGACTTGACAAGAAGGCGCAGAACATTGTGGTCAGCGCGGTTGATGACTCAATGATGCAGAACTTCTGCAACTGCAGGACAGCAAAGGAGATCTGGCACTGCCTGATTATCCTAATGGAGGGCACTGATGAAGTGAGAGATGATCGGAGATCCCTCCTGAACCAGAAATATGAGGCCTTCAGACAAGGGCCTAAGGAAGAGATCGGAGTCACCTTCGAGAACTTCCTCAAGATTGTCAATGCCCTCAAAGGATATGGAAGAGTGTTCACTGATGGTGAACTTAATGATAAATTCCTTAGGTCCCTTACTAAAGAATGGGACACAAAGATCTGCGCCATCCGAGAGTTTGGAAGACTAGCTGAAACAGACCCGCAAATTCTGTTTGGGAAGCTGATGTCCTATGAGCTTCAACTGAACACACGGAAAGCAGAAGAGGAAGCAGAGAAGGCTGCATCCAGGGAAAAGACTGTGGCTCTAAAAGCCATTCACTCCAGGAAGGGCAAGGGTGCGGTTTCATACCGTACCAGGAAAAAGGATGAGGAGGAGGACTCCGAGCCATGCTCCTCCAGCTCAGAGTTGTCTGAGGAATATTTCTCCCTCATCACCCGAGAATTCAAGAAGTTCCTCAAGATGAGAAATCAAAGAAAGAGAGACGGCTCCTCCTCCAGGCTTCAGAAGAAAAATTATTCTTCTGACAGGTATGCATCTAAACCGAACAAACATCGCTCCTCTGACATTATCTATTTTGGATGAAATAAGCCAGGACACGTCGTGTCCGACTGCCACCAAGGCAAGAGAGAAAAGGAGAAGCGAGAGGAGCACAAGTCCTCTAGAGATAAGAAGAAAGAGAGGAGCTACATCGCCAGAAAGCCAAAGACACTAAGTGAATCTGATTTCTCATACTCCAGTGATGATGAGGAAGCCTACTTGGGGCTGGTGGGTCGCTCCGACTCAGAAGGAGAATGCCCCCCATTTACTGGGAAGGTAAAAGCTCACACCCCTCTCTCCGACTCTGACTCTGATCCTGAGTCTCAGGATGATGACCCTGAGAATAGCCTTTCGGCCCGTGAAGCGGAGCTCCTCGAGAAGTATGAGCTTCTGCTCAACACTTTCGAGGAGTGCCGTAAGAGATTGAAGGCTGAGAAAAAGGAAGTGAAATTCCTTAAGGCTGAGTGTGTCTCCCTAAGGGAAGAGATCACCAGTTTGATCTCTCTTCGACAGGAGCACCTAGACCTGACTTCAAAGCATTCAGAGTCTCTTAAGCTCCTTGATCTTAAGCAGGAGGAAGTCGACAAGTTGGAAGAACAACTTACGGCAGAAAGGAAGATTGTCAAGAGCTTCTCTATGCCAAAAACAGTTCTTGCAGTAGTTGATACCTTCTCTTCTCAGGCCAAAGGAGCTGGCTTGGGCCATGTAGGGGTATCTGGTTCCTCATCCAGGAGAAACAGGAACCAGAGAAAGAATAAGCCCGCCAAGAAGGCCTCTGCTGCAGAAAAGGGAAAGGCTCCCCTCAGTCCTGTTGCTTTCAGAAAGCCTAGCTTTCCTTGCAACCAGCATGACTTTGAGTCAACCTTTGGTCATCATTTCCGGCCCTCGGTTGCAAAGCGAAAGAGCCGATATGATGGTTGGATTTTCCCCTGCAACTTCGGTGAGAGTGTCTTCAAGGCACCTTATGAGGAAATCCACATGGGAAATTATGGTCAATTCTCCAGCGACCATAATGGAGAGCAGGCACCAAAAGCCAAGCCTGTCATACTGAAGAAACAGAAGGTGAAGAAGTCATGTGACTGCAATCACTATGATGCCTCCACCTCCAGATCCAAGGCCCCGGCTGTACCCACCATTCTCAGGGTAAAGCAGGAGCCTAGGATGAGGTACAACAGATTTGACTGTTGGTGTTGTGGCAAAGTCGGTCACTTTGCTGTGGATTGTTGGTTTAATCCGAGGTATATCGAGACTCCCTATGTTAGCAATGTGAGGCCGACCACTCGTAAGGTTAACCACCCGAGGGGGAGTATGCTAACCAAGAATCTAGGACCCAAGTTTGATTGGGTTCCTAAGGGAAATTAATTTTGTTTTGCAGGAATGTCCAAAGGCCACCAAAACGCCAATATGGTACTTGGACAGTGGATGCTCCCGGCACATGACTGGGACAAGAAGCCTGCTGCGTGATTACACTCCAGTCGAGAATGGTCCCAAAGTCATCTTTGGGGGGTCAGATCGAGGAGTTACCAGAGGTTACGGTATGATTTCCAACGGTATATTCTCTATCACCGACGTGGCTTATGTTGAAGGGTTAAACCATAACCTGATCAGTGTAAGTCAGCTATGTGATAAAGGTTATGACGTTAAGTTCTGCAAGGATAAATGTCTGATAATATCACGTGCCTCTTCTGAGACGGTATTAACAGGCATTAGGAGCAGAAATATCTTCTACTTAAATTTTCTTAGTTTAGATTCATCTACCCCCGTATGCCTAGTGGCAACAGGCAGTGCATCTCTTTGTGAACAATGGCACAAGAGATTGACACATATTAATTTCAAAACAATTAGTATGCTGTTTTCTAAAAACTTAGTAAGGGATGCTCCCATTATCAAGTGCGTCAAAGATAGCCCCTGTCCTGCATGCCAGATGGGCAAACAGACTCGGGCTACCTTTAAGAGCATTGCAGACAAAGACTCTTCCCGATGTCTTTATCTTCTGCATATGGACTTGTTTGGTCCAATGCAAGTCCATAGCTTGGGTGGCAAGTCCTATACGCTAGTGATAGTTGATGATCACTCTCGGTTTACATGGGTGTTCTTCTTAAAACGAAAGTCAGATACGTTTGACATCTTCACTAGTTTTGTCAAGCAGGTTCAGAACGAATTTAACTACTCTGTGGTAAAAATCCGAAGTGACCATGGAACAGAATTCGAATCTGGTGCTATGACAGAGTTTTGTGAAGAACAAGGTATCTTTCATGTGTTTTCCTCCCCGCGCACTCCTCAGCAAAATGGAGTTGCGGAGAGGAGAAATAGAACTCTCATTGAAGCTTGCACGACAATGTTAAAAGACGCTTCTCTCCCAGAATACTTCTGGGCAGAGGCGGTCAATACAGCTTGTCATGTACAAAACCGAGCATTGATCAACAAGCATCATCGTAAGACGCCTTATGAGCTACTGAGAGGCAGAAAACCAACCATGTCCTACTTAAGGATCTTTGGTTGCAGATGTTATGTACTGAATAATGGGAAGTACCCGCGTACTAAATTTGGTGAAAAATGCTTCGAAGGCATATTCATGGGCTATAGTACCCACAGTCGGGCATACAGGGTCTTCAATAAGAAAACCCTTGTGGTAGAGGTATCAATTAATGTTGTATTTGATGAAGGAAGCTTGCTTAACAGCAATTCTTCCAGCGGTATTCTTGAAGATGCAGGTGCACGACTTGAACAGCTGTGCCTCGATGAGATCGCTAAAGATGAAACTCCTAAGTACGTCAAAGTTTCCACCTCAACGTCGACTGGGAATGTTGAAGATCAAAATGAAGAAAATATCTTAGAAGAAGGAGAAGCCCAAGAAGTAGTCGAAGCTCCGGACGCAAGACTTCTAGAGCTCCAGCACGTGAGGGGTCATCCTAGAGATCAGATCATTGGAGATCCTCGTGACGGTGTCAGAACACAAAAAGGTACTATTAACGAGATTTTGCATCTCAGTTTCCTGTCACAGGTTGAGCCAAAGAAGTTCGACGAGGCGAACAAAGATGCAGCATGGATTTTGGCCATGCAAGATGAACTGCATCAATTCGAACGATGCAACGTTTGGACGCTGGTTCCCAAACCACAAAAGCAGAATGTGATTGGCACCAAGTGGATCTTCAGAAATAAACTGGATGAACATGGTGTCATCATAAAGAACAAGGCCATGCTGGTGGCTCAAGGTTACAGACAGGAGGAGGGGATTGACTTCGACCAGACCTTTGCACCAGTGGCAAGGCTCGAGGCAATCAGATTGTTCCTGGCATATGCTTCGCACAAAGGATTCACAGTCTATCAAATGGATGTGAAATCAACATTCTTGAACGGAGACCTGAAAGTGGAAGTATACGTCGCTCAACCCCCAGGTTTTGTCAATCCTACTTATCCCAATCATGTATATTTTCTTAATAAAGCTCTATATGGTTTTAAAACAAGCTCCACGAGCTTGGTATGAGACCTTATCTAGTTTTCTTCTTGAGAACAAGTTCTCTAGAGGTAAAATAGATAAGACATTGTTTCTCAGGGAAGTCAAAGGCAAGATTTTGCTGGTGCAAATCTATGTCGATGACATTATATTCGGCTCAACGGACAACGATCTTTGCAAAAAGTTTTCTAAACTTATGCAAGGGAAGTTTGAAATGAGCAGTATGGGAGAGCTAAAGTATTTCTTGGGACTTCAAGTGAAACAGTCTGAGGATGGAATCTACATCTTTCAGACGAAGTTCACAAATGAACTCCTCAGGAAATTTGGTATGGAGAATGCAACCTCTATGAGGACTCCAATGGGATCCACGTTGTCTCTAGATAAGGATGAGAAAGGCAAACCTTTCGATGAAACCAAATACAGAAGCATCATTGGATCCCTGCTCTACCTTACTGCCAGTAGACCGGATATCATGTTCTCCACATGTGTCTGTGCCAGATATCAGGTGAACACTAAGGAATCTCACTATGTCGCTGCAAAGCGAATTCTAAGATACCTTAAAGGTACTCCGAATCTTGGCTTGTGGTACCCGAGAAACAATGATGTCGAGCTAATAGGATTTTCAGATGCTGATTTTGCAGGGAGTAGGGATGACAGGAAAAGCACTTCCGTGACGTGTCAATTCCTCGGAAGAAGGCTTATTTCATGGAATAGCAAGAAACAGAATTGTGTAGCAACCTCCACAGCAGAGTCTGAGTACATCTCGGCAGGCAGCTGTTGCGCACAACTCCTATGGAATCAGAAACCAGTTAGCCGACTACGACCTTCAGTTCAAGGAAGTACCAATGTACTGCGACTCTTCCAGTGCAATTACAATTGCCAACAATCCGGTATCGCACAGCAGAACGAAGCATATTGAAGTGCGCTACCACTTCATTCGGGAGCACGTGGAGAACAAGGACATCTCTCTCTGTTATGTCCCCACGGACAAGCAGATTGCAGATATTTTCACAAAGCCCTTAGACGAAGCCAAGTTTAGTCTTTTCAAAACTGAATTGGGGATGCTAAACTATGAGGAATGAAGACTACAGATGCTCCCGGCTCATGCATCTAGGGGGAGCCTCTGCCAGGAACTCGAGTGTGAGCACAGGTGCAAGAACTGAGGGGGAGCAAGGGGTCAAATGCAACAGACCCAGATTTGCAGAAGCCGAAAAGGGGGAGATTACCCTCTCGGCTAAGGCTAAGGTGGCTCCAAGGTTGCTCTCAAGCAATTGATTACCCTCTCGGCAAAGGCTAAGGTGGCTCCAAGGTTGCTCTCAAGCAATTGGTATTGGTAATGAATACCTCTCTCAACTCAATTTTAAGTTTATGATTTTCATTCCCATACGCTCTATTCACCTTAGCTTGTAGGGTTTAGGCTTCTTCAAATAGGGGGAGATTGTTGGGTATTGTATCCACAATGTACCTGATTTGAAGACGCCCCTGAACAAGCTAAAGTAAATAGATAATGTATTTGATGAATTCTTTTAACTTGTGCTTGCAGTTATTCCACGCTAAGTACACACCAATGTCAGGGTGCAGTAGGTCAATATACACGGGTCTGCGCGACGTAATCCCTCGTTGAGCAGATCAGTGTGTTGGCCTATGTGTACTCTCTCTATTGGAGTGTACTTATTTTCAAGTATAGGGCTGTGATAATGCAAAAGCAGACAAGGAGCAAGGATGGGTCAAAGAGCAGCCCATGGGTGGAAAGACGAAAAATCGTCTAAGTAATAATCGACGAGAATCACCAAGTGATTCTCGCCGATTCGGCGAGAATCACTCGTGATTCTCGCCGAATGGTCTAGAATCACTGGCTGATTCTCGCCGTCACTATTCGGCGAAATCATAGCGTGCCAATAAGTCAAAATCGACGAGAATCACCTTTGATTCTCGCCGAATCGACGAGAATCACCTTCGATTCTCGCCGATTCGACGAGAATCACCTTCGATTCTCGTTGATTTTGCCTTGGGCGATTTTCTGTATCCCGCTGGACCGGATCAAATGTTAAGGCGCTGTTTTGAACCGGTATTAGGGTTTCTTCAGGTGGGACCCATAACGGTCATAAAGGAGTATTCTACCGTATAAATACATGCGTATTTTGAACAGTAAAGATGGACAGAAAAAATACACGAGCCGCCGACATGACCTAGATCGCGATACCTACTCCGCCGCCGTCACCGCTCGTGCTAGTTGTTCGCCGCTTTTGATCGTGGTTCTTCCAGATCTTCCGGCGACAGAAGCTTAGCCAAGCACTGCGTCTCACGCGCATAACCAGAGATCCTTTGTCTCTTGATTCGTTGATCGGGAAAACCTTCCATTTCCGAATCGATCGAGACGATCGATCCTAGTGTGACCGTTGGAAGACCTTGCTAGCTTTGCTACGAAAATTGAATCTCCAAAGACCAACAGCAGCACTCCGTTGTCGCCGCCGATCCCGAGAACCAAGCTGCCGCCCTTCTTGCCGCCGCCGTTTTCGGGGAGATTCTCTCCAAGTGAGATCTAGGGTTGTGGACTCTTTGTTGACTTCAAGAACACGCCATCGAACAAAGAGGGACACCTTAGTCTCCAAAAGTTGTTTGTATTTCTTGTACATTCTATTTTAATTTTGTTGTAAAGGAACGTTGGTTCCTAGTTGTAAGAGTTGGGTGCAACCCGTATTGTGGGGGTGTTGACTCCTACGTGTGGAAGGGTTCCTCCCGTTAGTGCAAGGATTGGATTTCAATCCTGTTGGTGAAGTGACCGAGTCGTCCCTGGTTGGGAGATAGGTCGAAGGGGGAAAGTGGATGTACCCAAATCGGGGAACCACTATAATTTGCTTGTGTCCTTTCTGTGCTGTGCTGTTTTGTTTTCTTGTGCAGGTACAATTTTAATTCCACAAAAACGCTGCACGTCACCTATTCCCCCCCCCCTAGGTGAAGGTAGTTGACACTAGGTGGACTTTCACCTGGGTCACGACAATTTAAGCCATTGACCGCCGAAGACCCTAATCTATGTCAATGGCAAGTGTCACGTGCCTTTAGGTCTCTTTAACCGAACGACATAGAATGGGTACGGTTCCATCTAACCCGTGCTCACATCACAACGACAATTTAAGCCATTTGTGCGGGTCAAACTTCCACCGAGTCCCATATCCATCACAAGTCACATAACCCGGTTATGTTCAAGTTGGCTCTCAGGCCACCAAGTTGGCAAGATCTCGTGTCCGCCCAGTTTTCTGGGTGCACCTTTGGGTTAGTCCCCAAGGCTCCCTGGTGCAATCTACCGCGTAGAAAACCCGAAAAACAATCCATAGCACGGAGTCTTCTCCGGTATTTATGCAATGCAACATCACCTATCCAGACCAACACGTCCGGGTAGGCTTCACACATCATGCCTATGTCCGTTCTCGCTTACGGACTCTAAACAACGGGGACTTCACATATCTACCCGAAAGAACGCCTCCAACTCTCCGCAAACTCGCGAGAGCGGGCTTCCTATGCAAAGAAAGAGAGCTACTCATGCTCAAGATGAGGATCGTTACCATAGCGTTCCTCTTTGGCGCCATTGAAAAGTAAGCGGATGAAAAGCACCGCACTAGCTTTGCCTCCGTGGATCCGGAGTCGGCTCGCGATTCGGAGCTCCGAAGCTCCTCCAATGGCGGGATCTAGCTCCTTCTTCCTTCCTTGGCTCTCCTCTCTCTCTAAGGTTTTAGAAAGATGATCACTTAAGAAAAGTGAGGGTTTCTAAGTCCAATCCCGGGTATATCCCTTCAGGAACAACCCCCAGCCGTTGGATCTCAAAATAAGGAAACGAACGGCTTTGATTCGGGACTGAAATGCCCAATCTGGACCGAACACGGCCTGGCACACCCCCGTGTCCAGGGCCGTGTACCTCATTCGCCGTCAAAATCGGCTCGCCTGGAACCTCACACGGGAATCGAACACGCCCGTATTCGAGCTGACACGCCCGTGTTCCACCTGACACGGCCGTGTGGCCGGCCGTGTACCCCCATCATTTTTCCCCGAAATCAACCCGAGCACTGCACGAGTTCTAGGACACGCCCGTGTCCTTACACGTATCACCTCAACACGCCTGGACCCCAGGCCATGTACATGGTCTCGACACTCGACACTTCGTCGAGCGAAGATCGTCGACCTACTGACACGGCCTTGGACACGCCCGTGTCCTAGGCCGTGTGCCTTGTCTCGACACAATGTCGAGACCAAAGTGTCGACTCCCCGGGACGAGTGTTGACACGGGTTGACATGCCCTGCGACACGCCCGTGTCGCAGGCCGTGTGCCATGTCTCGACACTTCGTCGAACGCAGAGTGTCGACTTCGCGGGCTAAGTGTCGACACGCCCTGCGACACGCCCGTGTCGCAGGCCGTGTGCCCAGTCTCGATACAATGTCGAGACCAAAGTGTCGACTTCCCGTCTTAGTGTCGACACAGGCTTGACACGCCATGGGACACGCCCGTGTCCCAGGCCGTGTGCCTGCAGCCAGAACCCAAACTGTCCCAAAACGTCCCCCTTCGCTCCTTTGAGTTTCGGGGCGTTACAGACTTAGCGGCCGTGATTTTTGCCTTGAAGCTATGGAGACACTACTTGTATGGGGTGAAGGTCGATATTTATACCGACCATAAAAGCCTGAAATATTTGTTGGATCAGAAAGATCTGAACATGCGGCAGCGTAGATGAATGGAGTTCCTGGGGGACTATACGTTCAAGATCCATTGCGTGCCTGGGAAAGGCAATGCGGTTGCGGACGCATTGCGTCGCAGGGCCCCAGCTCAAGACAATTTGCTATCGGTCCATGACGAGCGGTTGGTTCGGGAGTTGGGGGCGTTGGAGATCTTTTGCATAGACAAGCAGTCAAGCGCTGAAGTGCTATTGAACTGGACTGAAGTTCAGTGTGACCTGGCTGATCGGATTCGACAGGCTTTGGATATGGATGTCCGCATGAAGCAACTCATAATAGACGCTCTGGATGGGTCAAATTCCCAATTCATTGTTGAGGATGGACTGCTTTGGAAGGATGGTCATCGCTTGTGCATCCCGGAAGTGGGCAATTTATGGGTGGAATTGTTGTACGAGGCGCATCATACCAAGTACTAAATTTACCCGGGGAGCACGAAGATGTACCACGATGTGAAGAAACTATTCTGGTGGCCAGGACTGAAGAAGGATGTGGCACTATACGTGGCGAAGTGCCAAACTTACGCCTTGGTGAAGGCGGAGTGCCAGAAACCGGGAGGATTCTTGAAGTCCTTGCCTATTCCGGATTGGAAGTTCGAAGACATCACTATGGACTTTGTGCACGGGTTGCCAAGGTAGCAAAAGGGGAACGGTGCCATTTGGGTGGTCCCAGATCATCTAACGAAGGTGTCGCATCTCATTCCGCATAGGAAGGATGATCCCGTGGATAAATTGGCCAAGTTATATGTGGATAATATTGTGCGGCTTCACGGTGAGCCCCGCAGCATCGTGAGTGACCAGGATGGGCGGTTCACGTCCAAGGATTGGAGGCTGGTGTAGCAGATGTTGGGAACGAAGCCGAGTTTCAGCACATCCTTTCATCCGCAAATGGATGGGCAGACCGAGAGGGTCAATAGGACAATGGAAGACATGCTTCGCATGTGCGTCCCGGACTTCGGGAAGCAGTGGGAATATCACCTATACTTGGTGGAGTTCGCGTACAACAATAGCTACTAGACAAGTATTCAAATGACGCCCTTCAAGGCCCTATATGGTAGAAGATGTCGCCCGTCATTGTCTTGGTTGGAAACGGGCGAGTCAAAGTTGTACAAGCGACAAGAGGTGTAAGATGCTACTTCGTTGGTGCGAACCATTCGAGAAAGGTTGCTAATCACTCAGGACCGCCAGACTAAGTACTATAATGCCAAGCACAGGAACGTGGAGTTTGTTGTTGGCGACTGGGTGTACCTGAAGATCAAGCCGTTCAAGGGTGTCTCGCGGGTGCGGCGCTTGAAGAAGCTAAGCCCGAGGTACCTTGGACCGTTTGAGGTTCTGGAGCAGATTGGCGAAGCAGCGTATCGGTTGAAGCTATCAGTGGAGCTTAGTGGTCTACACGATATATTCCATATATCGGTGTTGTGGAATGCGGTGCAAGAGCCTTCGCAAGTGATTGCGGCCGATCGAGTGCCAGTTGATAGTGGGTTGACGACGAAGGTCAAGCCCGTTCGCATAGAGGACTCGGAAGTCAAGCTGCTATGCAACAAAGAGATCAAGATGGTCAAGGTCCATTGGGACAATTGCGGTCGGGAAGAGCTCTCTTGGGAGCGAGAGCAGACCATGCTTGAGTACCCGGAGTTATTCCACTCAGGTACTGTTTTAGTTTTGAGCTTTATTTCCCTTTTCGTAATTTCAGGATGAAATTCTTTTAAGAGAGAGAGAGTTGTAACGCCCCAAAACTCAAAAGAGCGGCGGGAGAAATTTTGAGCCAAGTTTGGAATTTGGCAGGGGGCACACGGCCTGGGACACGGGCGTGTCCCAGGGCGTGTCGTGCTCGGGTCGACGATCTGGCTGTGTGGTCGATGAATTTGGAGTCGACGATCGTCGAACAGCGAACACGGCCTGAGACACGGGCGTGTCCCGGGTCGTGTCCTTCACGGGTTGAATCCGGGCTGTGGCGTATTTGTCGCACGGGTCGAAACACGGGCCGTGTCGGGTAGACACGGGCGTGTCAAATTCGACACGGCGTGTCGAAGTACCCGTGTCCCTTTCGGGAAAATCGTGGATCTGTGTTGATGGGAGAACACGGCCGGGAACACGGCCGTGTACTGGTTGACACGGGCATGTCGGGTGCCCGTTTACTTTTCGGGATGTGTCGGGTTCGACGGCGAATGGGGAACACGGCCCTGGACACGGGCGTTTCACAGGCCGTGTTCGACCTAGATTTTGCATTTCAGGCCCGAATCGTGGCCGTTCGTTTCTTTATTTTGGATCCGACGGCTGGGGGTTGTTCCTGATGGGATATACCCGTGTTTAGGGCTTGGAAAACCCTCATTTCACTTGGGTATTCTCTTTCTAAAGCCTAGAGAGAGGGAAGAGCAAAGGAGGAAGAAGAAGTTTAGATCCGGTCACCGGCGGAGCTTCGGAGCTCCAAATCGCGAGCCGACTTTGGATCTATGGAGGCAAGGAGATTGCGGTGCTTTTCATCCGCATACATTTCCATGGTGCCGAGGAAGAATGCTAGGGTAACGATTCTCTACTTGAGCATGTGAAGCTCTACTACTTTTGCATAGGGAAGCCCGCTCTCGCGAGTTTGCGGTGAGTTTGAGGCGTTCCTTCGGGTAGACATGAATAGCCCCCGTTGTGTACATGTAGAGTCCATATTCGAGAACGGACATAGGAATGATGTGTGAAGCCTACCCAGACAAGTTGGTCTGGATCGGTGATGTTGCATTGCATAAATGGCCGGAGAAGACTCCGTGCGAATGTTTGTTTTTTGGGTTTTCTACGAGGTAGATTGCAACAGGGAGCCTTGGGGATTAACTCCAAGGTGCCACCGAAAAATTGGGCAGACGCGTGATTCTGCCAACATGGTGGCCGGGGAGCCAACTTGAACATAATTGGGTTATGTGTAAACAATTTGGGACTCGGGGAGCTAACCCGCACATATGGCTTTAATAAATGTTGTGGTGTGAGCAACGGGTTAAGCGGAACCGTGCCCGGTCTATGTCGTTCGGTACAAGTGACCTAAAGCTACGTGGGACTTACCGTTGGCATAGATAGGAGGTCTCGGGTTGTCTATGGCTTTAATTGACGTGACATCGGCCGGAAGGACCTAAATGCTCATAGGATTGGCCATCAAAGTGGCGGTGGTGAGACCAAAACATTTTTGGCTTTAATTGACGTGACGTTAACCAGTTCACCGAGAATGTGCCCTGAGTGCACAGGGTGTGTGGTCATGCGTGCCTACGCCTGTGATGTAGTGTTATTACTCTACTGTTTGGTTATACTAATAAAGTGCAGGGAAGGAGCATCGCCGCCCCGAGTTTGGGGGCAGGATTGTTATAATTTGGTCAGCATAGCTGACCGTTGCTTTTGTCTGCCACCGTTGCGGTGGATTGTTGCTTGCAGGTGCTGCAGGACCGAGCGGTAAATAGCGGGCTAAAGCCCAAGTTGCTGAGCTGGCCCTCAAAGGCCTAATTTTGAGTGTTTTCTTTTATTCATGTGTGGCCGACCTGCGTGTCGAGGTTTGTAAGACATGTAATTTGAGAAAACAACTGTAAGGCCATAAGACAAGTACTTGTGTATTTGTACGTTCATTCCTGGTGGCTTTATAGTAGACATTCATGATAGTAGCTGGGTTCTTTTATTTGCAACTATTAAAATTGCTTCCGCTGGAATGACTTTGTGTAGGACGTTGGATTGGTTGGATGGTCTCCATTGAGTAACCACCCGGTCTGTCTGTGGTATATGACATCGGGCCCCGGCCGGACCTACTGTTATATGCTATGCGACGGATAGGGGGTATTACAACAGGAGTCCTATTTATAGGCACGATGAGGAGTGTAGTCACCGTCCTAGCCTATAGGATCACCACCTCATCCCACAGCAAGAACAAGTGTATCCGCAGGTCGCGGATACACTCCCAGTCCGCCGCAACCTGTGCGGGATAGCCAGGCCGCCTATGCTTCCCCAAGACCGGACAACAAGCCAGTCCGCCTTGCTTTACCAAGGCCGGACAACAAGTTAGTCCGCCTTATCGCCAAAGGCCAAGCCAGGATCACCACTAGCCAAACTCTACAGAAACTTTGTCTGCTAATTCGCAGACACAGCTCCAGTCCGCACACACCGCAGACTCAGCTCCAGTCCACATATCCTGAGTCCACAGTCATGCCACCAAGACAGCTCCGGACTCTGCGGACACAACATCAGTCTGCACGCCTTGCGGACGCAACTCCATTCCACATTCTCCAAGCTCGCAACCAAGACACACGACACTGCTGCCAAGCTCGACGGACTGAGTAGTCGTCTGCGCTTAACTGTGATATCTCCCCGGACTGATCCAAACCTAGACTTGGTTCAGAACCAAACAGGTCCACACCACTGGCCACAAGGGCCAGTCCGCACTTACTAGAGGACACTGGATCCAGTCTGCCTGCCCCGACAAACTCCAGCACTTGTCCGCACTAACTGACGACCTCCGCGACTACCACTCGCCGCTCCACCAGAGCAAGACCAAGGCTTCTGCCAAGCCGGTCTGTTGAGCTCCAGTTCAGTTCGCTTCTTGCCGGACTCCGCGGATAGAGTCGCTATCCACCTGGTTACCTTTTGGGATCCAACTGCCTGCTGAGCATGGGCCGGCCTGGTAGGCCGCCGCTTCTGTTTGCTTAGTCCGCGCGAACAGACCTCCCAGGCTGCCAAAGAACAAGCTTTCTGGAACAGCTCTGCCACCAATCCTATCTGCGTAGTCCGCGCGGACAGGTCTCCCAAGTTGTCCAATCACCCATTTTCACTTCACCATTTTCAACAGGACCTTCTACTTCATATCAGCAAGAGAGGATCAATGCTCCTAAGCAGAATGGATGGAAGAAGGAAGGACTAAGATGCTACAGATGCAATAAGATTGGTCACTTCAAGAAGGACTATAGAGCCAATCTTCAGCCAGAGCATGCTGTAGGAGGATTGGATCGTTGGCTTGGGATATATTCATCACCTCATCGGGGACGAGTCAAAGTTTTATTCTCTGCACTCGTACTCAGGTAATGACGCTATTATTACTGCTGGAAACACTATTCATGCAGTTGAGAAGGAGAGTGCGGCATCTTCAGGCAGTTATATGGGTCCACTCACCTTGAGGAGTGTTTATCATATATCGGGAATGAAGAAGAATCTCTTCTTAGTGACCAATGTTGTGGATGCTGGATATCACGTTATGTTCGGCCCGACAGAAGTGAAGTTTCTCCGGAATATGTCAACCGTAAAGGCTGATGTTACTCACATAGAGAGAAGGGTGAAGGACTTATTCGTGCTTTCGACAAGCTCTTATATTGATCGGATGAGGGAAAATGATAGCATTGCTATCTGGCATCAAAGACTGAGGCATGTTGGGATGAAAAAGTTGAAGGCTATGGTGATGAAGGGCCTTGTAAAAGGTTTGCCTAGTTTGTCATCCTATGGTGATGTTCATGTCTATGTGGGGTGTCAATATGGTAAGGCTCATCATCTTCCATTTGACAAGTCACAGACAACATGTATAGCACCGTTTTAGTACATCCACGGTGATATGATAGGACCCACCGTCACCTCCTGTCTTGGAGGTAGCAAGTACATGTTAGTCTTGATTGATGACTATACTAGATACACATGGGTGTATTTTTTAGCGGAGAAGTCAGATGCTTTAGAAAAGTTCATTGAGTTCAAGGAGCTCGTGGAGGGTCGGATCGGTCTGCGGATAAATAAGCGAAGAACAAATAAAGGTGGAGAGTTTACTTCAAATGGGTTCTCCAACTTATGTAGGAAGAATGATATCTGGAGGGAGCTTACTTGTGTGTATTCTATGCAATAAAATGGTGTTGTAGAGCTGAAGATCGGTCATCTGACGGAGACCTGCAAGTGTTGGCTTCATGTCAAAGGCATTCCTAGGTCCTTCTGGGCAGAAGGAATGTCCTGCACGGTTTATGTCATCAATTAGATGCCTCTCAGTTTGAACAATATGAAGTCTCTGCATGAGCTGGTGTTCAAGGAAAAGCCCCGCGTTGAACATCTTCGGGTGTTCAGGTCTACTTGCTACGTACACATTCTAGATGCTCTCAGGATGAAGCTAGATGTAAAGGCAAGGAAGCTTGGCTTCATGGGCTATGATGAGAGGAAGAAGGGATGGAAGTGTATGGATCCTGCAACGAAGAAGTTCGTCATTTCAAGAGAAGTTGTCTTCGACGAACTTACATCATATCAGGGTTGCTCATCCATAGAGCTACAAGAGAGCAGGTCAGACAGAGGTCAAGGAGAAGTGCTTGGGATCTTCTGGTGGAGTTGCCTATGTCGCTAGGTGCTCCGGTGGTGTTTAGCTCTAGCCGGAGGCTTCTGGATCTAGAAGTAGGGGGAAAGATTCTCATGGTATGCCTGGGATCAGAGCTAGTACAGAAGAAGCAGCGGGAGTGGTGGATTAAGGTCAAGCCTGGCGGAGCTCTAAGAGGACAATTATTCCACCAACTTGGTATAGGGACGGGAACATGGTGAGTTTCATCTCAAATTTTTCGCAGGTCCCCCGGACGAGCGAGAGCCTTCAAGCTTTGAGAGTGCCACTGGGGTCAAGAAGTGGGATGATGTCATGGATGAGGAGATTACTGTGCTCAAGAAAAACGAAACTTGGGATCTTGTGCCCAAGGTCGAAGGCATTATTCCTAGGACGCGCAAGTTAGTGTATATGCTAAAGAAGAAGGCTGACAGTAGCATCGAGCGATACAAGGCTCCCTTTATAGCTTGGCGGTTCTCACAATAGTATGGGAATACTACGAGAAGACGTTTAATCATGTAGCCAAGATGACTTCAGTGCGGGTAGTTATTGCATTGGCGACTTGCCAAGGATGGAAGATTTGACAACTCGACATAAAGAATGCTTTCCTTTAAAGCGAGATTGACAAGGATATTTTCATGGTGCAGCCACCTAAGTATGTTTCTGAAGTTCATCCAGGACACATCTGCAAGCTCAAGAAGGATCTTTACGGCTTGAAGCAGGCTCCTCGGGCGTGGTATGAAAAGATAGTAGAATACCTCCAATTCTGCGGATACTTTGCTTCTGATTTAGATTCAAGTCTGTTCGTAAAGAATAAGGGGGAGATTCATGTCTTGGTGCTATTGTATGTTGATGACATGACCGTCTCGACGAACTCAGAGGAAGAAGTAGCTAGGCTCATGGCTGAGCTAGCTATTCGGTTCAAGATGAAGGATCTGGGTGAGCTATACCATTTTCTTGGACTCGAGATGGAGAGGAAGAAGGGCACTGTGTTTGCATCCCAAAGAGGCTATGCAGAGCAAATCGTTAAGCGATTCGGCATGCGGGAGGGAAAGACCAGCTCTACTCATCTAGAGGTCGAACTGAAGTTCCGACATGATGAGGGAATGATTCTTACCAATCCCTTGGTGTTCTGGGCTCTGGCTGGAAGCCTTATATACTTGATGATTACGTGGCCAGATATTGCTTATTTTGTAGTCAAAGTAAGTCGATATATGACAGAGCGGCGGAATACCACCTCAGATATGAGTCTCCTTTATGGGAGAGACACGGGCTTCAACCTGCATGGTTACACATATGGTGATTATGGGGGAGACTCAAACGATCAGAAGTCAACATCTAGTATGTTTTCATATGCGGATCATCAGGTATTTCGTGGTACAACAAGAAGAAGGATTCAATATCTATCTCCACTACAGAAGCAGAATACAAGGCTTCGGCCTTGGCAGCTCAGGAAGTCATCAGGCTTAGGAGGCTAGTGGAGGACATCCATAAGGAGGTGCAAAGTCCTACTCTGCTATACCGTGACAATGAGCATGCTCTCAAACTGGTTAACAATCCAGTTTATCACGTGAAGACCAAGCACATCGAGATCGTGCATCAATTCATTCAAGGGAAGGTGCTGGAGGGATCTCTGATGGTTGAGCATGTGTGCAGTGAGGACAATGTCGCAAACATCTTTACGAAGTCACTATCAAAGGGACCATTTGTACGGTTGCGTGGTTTGTTTGGGTTGGTTCCCTCTTCTCACTTTAAGGGGGAGTGCTAAAATTATTAAAGTGAGGATGTATAGCGGGTGGTCTGATTGGGCAAACCGCATTGTCTGCGGAGTCCGTTGTGGACAGGCGGTTAGATTTCGATGGGTTGCCGTTTTTATGTAGGCTGTCAGCTCAAGTTGTAACCGGGCGGATAAGGGAGTCTATCCGCAGATGTTGCAGACTTATCTGGAGTTCGCCAAGTCCGGTATGTTACAGACTCGTATGGAGTTTGCCGAGTATGGCGTGTTGCGGACTCAATTGGGGATCATCTAGATCAGCATGGTTTTGTGGTCTTTTCAGGTGGTGAGGTTTGCTGAAGATTGCGGAGATCGCCGGGTATATGGTCTGAATGTTGAGTCTGCCTGGATTGCGGTGTACTCCTGACGTTTAGCTCGCGGACTGCAGAGATCGCCTATATTGAGTTCGACAGAGTCCGTTGGAGGTTTGGACTTGGTCACAGTTTGTGCCAAGTCCAGCTGATTCTGATTGTCGAGTTTGCATGTTATGTGCGGACTAGATATGGTGTCCGTGATGACTATTGGTTGGCTCATGCGATCTGGTTTTGAGTTCGCCTCTTATGAGAGCTGGTGCGGGTAGTCGTACGATGATGAGCGGTTATCTTATCGCTATAGGAGGTGACAAAACTCCTCCTCACACCTATAAATAGGGGTCCTCGACTCATCATATATTAACATGAACAGTAAGCTTGAAGCTTGTTTTAAAACTTGCGGATAGGATTTCTTATCCGCATGACTTGAAGAGTAACCAGGTTTTTTACTGCACTACAAACTGTGTGGCTACCTCTAATAAACCAGGGACTTGGTTTTGACTTTAGTCAGGTTTCGGTGCGGCTTGCGAATAGCAGTTAGTGGGTTGCATCAGGTCACGGCTTGTGACCAGGTGGTTTCTCTTTGGCAAAGTTTTCTCAGTTCAATAAGTCAGTCCGCCTCTAGCGGTTTAAGTCTGTTTAGTTTGGAAGCGGCTTGTTCAAGGTTCTGGTGGCTAGGCGACCTTACGGGTAGGCGGCTTGTAGTTGCGAACAATTTCTTCAGCTTTCATTAACGGGGAGTCTGCGTGGTTAGGTTGCGGGTTGGCGACTTGGCGGCTTCAGTGGACACCATTCTGCGGATAGGCAGTTTGGCAGTTACTGTTAGCAGTCTGCCAGGTTTACTCTTTCTTGTTGTTTTCTGCTTCTATCGGGTGCATTGGTGAATCATGACTCGCAATGTATGCCTTGTGTTGCAAAGAAGTTTGTTAATACAAGTTCTTTTTCATTTTGTTGTGCTGGTTTTACTTGAGCTTGTTTGGTTGAGTGTTCCTGCGACCTTTTTCCCGCTTCGGTAAAATTTTTACATGACCGACTGTTAAACATGCTGACAAATGCATCTTTGATTTCTAATCCTTTTTAATTGCTTCTTCAACATGACCATTTTAGAAGAAGAAGACAAAAAAGAAGAAGAAAAAATTGACAGTTATTTCTAGTCTAGAAAAAATAAGCTTGTAACAAAGTATGATGTGTTCAAAATAGGCATAAAATTAAAATCAAACCATCGAAAAAACATGACATCAAATAATGTTTTGAACCAACACTAGTAATATAAAGCCTTGATAATATTGATATGAGAAAAGAATAATGTTGTATTCACAAGAGAGAATGTATATATAAGTACATGAGAAGGTGTTCACAGCACCCATGGTGAGCATAAGACAACTCTACTATACATTAAGCATACTACACCTAACACCCCCCCCCCCTCCACAAACTCATAGGGGATCATATGTTGGATATTCTGGCCAAAATTAGAGGGGGGTGAACAAGGTTTCCTGCGTTGTTTGAAATTTAAAATATTTCATTCCAAAAATTGAGTTCAGGAAGCTACCGCGGGGCGTTAGATAGCTAACGCGCGACGGTAAGTCAATGAACTCGTTCCCCGGTGCAGATCCAAGTTAAAACCCTACACACACAAACACTCTAAGCAATCAACACAGAAATAAAGGATTTTATTGCAAGAATTCAAAGTAACAATAGTTCTAGATGAGTACAAAAAGGGTGATCACCGTGACGTCGGAGATCTAAGGCAATGAGTAGAAATGATATTTTGGTTTCTATACCGATCCGCTCCACGGACCAGTTGGCTCTCTCCTTTTTCCTCCAAGAAAATTCTTCGAGCCGGCTCTTCACCTCCACAAAAGGAAGGGTCTTAGAGCCTCTCTAGATCCTCCCGATCTAGACGACATTATCCCCAGGATGATTTCCCACGGAGTCCTACCCGGATTCTGATGACCCTTATAAGTCGATTTTTCTCTCCATGAGATTTAGAAACAAAGGAATATTACAAGAGTAAAAGATGTAAATATTTGAAAGATGAAGTTCTCCCTCTTGAAAACTTCTCCGTAGAGCAATCTGCGGCCGATGCTTGAGATCTCCATTTGCTGGCAATCGGTTAGCTCTTCATATTCGATGTAGGTCTTGGATAGCTGGAGTCTTTCGATCACGAGCTGGAGGGAGATGACTGTCTTCTTCTTCTACGGAGACTTGTGGAACATAGCACAAGGAAGAGCGGCCGAACCCCAGAATTCACAAACTCCCGTCCTTTATATTTCTCTAGACATCAAGCATAGAAACCAAGGCGGTCATTTATACGTCTTCATGAAAGTAGGCTACCGTCGGCGGTAAGACTAACGCCCGGCGGTAGGTTCGCCCGCTTGTTGTGCCAGCTGTCATCCAAATCTAGAATAATATATAAAATGAATTTTTGTCGTTTCATCGTTGCTAGCACCATGCGTTTACCGCTACCGTCGCGCAGTAATATAGGACACGACGATTCAGAATAGTCGTGTTGATATTCGTCAAGAGGCTAGCGTGGCACGGTAACTGCTATCGCCTACGGTACTTGGTTTTTTCGAGAAATTCATCTTGGCATTCGTCGAACGACTAGAGCGATGCAGTAGCACTATCGCCTAGTGGTAGATAGTTATTCGAGATCATGCGTTCATTGAGAGGCTAGCCCCGCACGTTAGCACTACTGCATGACTGTAATTTCCTGAGAGCCTGGCCAAAATAATTCATCGTGTTAGCATGTGCGGTAGGATTAGCGCGGGGCGGTAACTTCCCGAGAGCTCTATCGATTAATTCACGGCTACCACTCGACGGTAACTTCTACCGCTTGGCGTTAGTGGCCATAGGATCTTCTTCTTCTTCGCTTGTACCTATCAACCTGCACACTCTATCAACAAAGGATATGATCAAATACAAACTGGGAGTTGATATTCTCAAACTCAGGGAATATGAAACATCAGTTCCAACAAACACCCCCTTTTGATAATATCAACTTCCGTTCATGAGAGATAACAATGAGATAGAGTGCATGTATAAAGAGTAAGAGTTATAGGCTAACATCAGGTTGCAGGTTCTCTATATGGCTCCCCTATACGCACACTCCCCCTATCTACATGTTTGACATGCTTCCCGTATCTATGTGCACTCCCCCTACATGTGACCTCTCCTAACCCGTGACTCATACTCATGAACATACTCATGAACAATGAATAATTTATTCTACCACTTTGATAATATCAAAAGGGAGGGCAAGGCCAACAAGACATGCAAGATGAAAAATAACAGAAATGATGAGCATTTGTCAAACTTCAGATAGTGCACACAAAAGGTAAAGATAAACAGGACACACATAGAGGTGACTCGACAAAAATACACATTAGAAAATTGTAAGCACATGGGTCACAAAATGGAGCAAGGAACACAGTCAGAGGGGTTCAATTTTCATAGTTAGTATTATTTGGACAACACAGACTAAACTAAGCACACAACGAGTACGTTTTCAATGCTATAAGAGTGAGAGAGTAATCACGTGACACAAACATTTAAAAAACGTCATGAGTGTAAATCGTGTGCTAGTACATATTGTGCTACAGAGAAGGATAGTGTAGTTGTAGTCCATTTCTTATGTGCGGAAGTTTTAGACAAGGCAACGACATGTATTCGTGTAACATCAAAAGCGAGCTGACACCAAGGGAAAGATAGCATATTGTCCATGGATATCTCGGTCATCTAGGAACCTAACAAAAGAGATATAAGATGAGTAATCACCTCACATGTCATTTTATGTCAGATATAGGCAATAACTAGGGGCACTAAGCTAATGATAGGGTCGATGCACAAGATCGAAGTGACTCTTTAACCAAGGTGCTCATCCTCACAATGCTCATGAAGACTTATCAGGAGGAGTGAGTAGTGTTTGGGGGGACCGTGACACGAGATGTGATAGTTTGCAAAGAGTTATTTTATTAGCGTTGATATATCACTTTGATCGTTTTTTATTAAAAGTCACGGAGCCCCGAGTCAATTGAAATCTATCCACCTAGATAGATACACTTTAACTTGTATACATACGAATTTTGTACTATAGTTTTTTGGCCCAAAGTTTTACACCTAGTATAATCACAAATATATCGTGACATTGATTATTCAGCGTATTTCTAGCATGTTAGAATATAGTGTCATGAGTTATAGCATGTACGCGTAGCATTTTTCATCTTGAGTGCACTGGCGAGGGATGTGTGTATCATGTGAAGTCATTCCCTCATCTAAATCCTCACACATCCCTAGAGGCATAAGCAACAAACACGACCTTTACTTGTCGCACTCAGTAGCTAAGCACCTATAGATTTAGCCCACTATGACCGGAGGACAATGTTTACATAGATTACGAGTCTAAACTCAAACATTCTACGTACGTGTTATGGTCTAAGTCACAGTCATGTGAGTCCTTAGCATTATAAATTAACAGTAATTTTTTATTTCTATATATATATATTTGTTTTGTTTTTTTGTGAAAAAAAAAACTGACAAGGAAACTCAACTAAAAACAACTCATAAGCAAATACACGAAGAGAAATGAAACATAACAAGCTACAAACAAAAAAAATGATTAGACACACAAAGCGATGACTAGGATGAGAGATCCAGAACACCAAGTTCGAGTCAGTGAGAAACGTGCATCAGGGAGTGGCTTAGTGAATATGTCCGCTAGTTGGTCATCAGTGCCAATGAAACTTACACTCACGTTCTCCTTTTTTATATGATCTCGAATAAAGTGGTGATGCGCGTCAATATGTTTTGATCTAGAATGGTGCACTGGATTATATGTCAAGTCTAGGGTACTATTATTGTCGCACTGAAGCGTAACATTGCAACAAGTGAGGCCAAAGTCTTCTAACGTTTGATGACATACAGCGGCGTTTTAAAAATCTCCGGAAAAAGTGCCACTATATGTCTATTTTATTGTAGTGTAATAAGAGATTTTCCATGAAAAACTCAACTCTCGGGTTCGCCCGAAACAGCCCCTCCGGCGGCCATGCCACCGTTAGGAGATAGCCACCACCTCAACGGAGGTGTGGTGGCTGGCCAGGGAGGTGGCCATATGGTCGGGAATTAGTGCTAGAATAGCTCCAGGAAGAGTCAATCCTAGCCGTTGGCTCATTGGGGATGATGAACAACAGCCGTTGAATCGGCTTGATTTGATATTTGTAGGCCGGATTTTTGATAAATGCAATTAATTTTATTTTTGTCACACTATAATAGTCATTTGGTATTTATTATTACAAATAG
The DNA here is from genome assembly GCA_039583875.1 of Platanthera guangdongensis. Lineage (NCBI taxonomy): Eukaryota > Viridiplantae > Streptophyta > Magnoliopsida > Asparagales > Orchidaceae > Platanthera > Platanthera guangdongensis. The sequence continues at coordinate 130,441,190 of CM077160.1, forward strand.
CTAGATGCGTTATCTGTAAAAGTGACCAACAAAGAAAACTTACCTCATGGCATCTACTTTAACATAAAATTTGAATCAACCCATTTGGACAGCTGAATTTCCCTCAGCATACTTTTTGGTGCAAGGTGTCCAAAGGCTAACCAGAAATTAAAATGAGTGCCCCCAGTGGTCCACTAAGTCAAATGGGTTAAATATTTGACCATAGGCTAGTTTGTCCATGACCCCCAATATATCAAAAAATTAAAATTTTTTGAGATGATTTTTCTATAGTTTTTGTAATAATTTAATAATTCCTACATATGGTGAGAATTAGGTCTAAGGACCTTAGATTTCCCCCAAACTATGGTGGATGACCAAAGGGGTCATAAAATGCCCATGAAAAAAAATATCAAACCATTTGGAGTAGACTTGATGTGGTAACTTGGTGAGCAACATTGGCCACCTAAGGGTAATAGGCATAGATCTTCAAAAGTACACATATAGAGGTTGAATGGTCAACCCTTCAACTATTCAAGGTGAATCCTTGGCCACTGGCATATTACCTCACTAAACACCCTCATGAATAATTTTAGGAGTATTTATTGTTTATATGCCATGAAACCCTAGCTAGTTCAAACCTTAGGGATACCTCTTAGGGTTAGTGAAGGATATATGATCCCATCTCCAAGGTTCGGCTCAAGACATTGTAGGTAGTTTCATTGTGTGGAAAAACACCTTGGATAATTCAATTAGATTTTTATGAGTATTCCTCCCCCACAAATCACTTATTAATTAAAATATGAACTTTCCTATCAAGTACAAAATACATGTCCATACAATATTGAAAGGTCATTAAACTTGAGTAGAAGGACTATACTGATGTTACTTATGTCTGCACATTTTATTGTAATTTTTGGTTAAAGAATTATGATACTTCCTTTGTAATTCTACAAATTGTTGACTAGAGAAATAAATTGTTTTAGGACAAACTATGCACTGGAAAATTATGACACTTAGCTAATAACCGTTTTGTCTACTATGATGCTTTGTTAATTTTGTTGCAATTTTTGGAAGTAATTATGTAGAGGTTCCTTCACAAAGTGCCCCTATTGTAATTATTTCATTAATTAATTTATGTGGGTAAAATAAATTTGAAGATCATTAAATTTGGGCAGTGACATTTTCTGATCAATGTAGTCATATGACAATTTTATTATAATTTTTGGATGATAATATCTTGTACTCTCTTTGTTAATTATCATTTTGATTAAAAGGTTTATATTTTGATTTATGATGAAAATCATTTTTTGGAAAATCATGAAACTCATACCTTGCTGTTATTTAGTCAATAAGAGGCTGTGGAAATTTTTGTGAGAGCATTACATATCAGAATCTTATACTTCGTGTTCAAAGTCATATGAGGCATGATTTTAGGAAAACTATTAAAAAGACTGATTTAATTAGGAAAAATACCAAACGTTGGATTTGAGCAAAACATGTCATGGTAGACCCCTATAATTAATCCTAAGGTTTTTGGTGAAGTTAATTGAAGTGTTCACTCTCATACACCTATGATAATTCTTTGGGTCTGCATACAGTAAGTCGAGGTTTCAGGGAAGAATTGTAGGTCTCACATGGGTGGTATTATAGTGGATGCACCTAGTCTTGGTGGGTCTAGATGAGGTCACCCTTAGGACCTTATGCTAGGTAGTCTATGTACCCAAGGATACGGAGTTGTGCTCGGGGCCAACGAAGTATTGTCTTCACCAAAAAGTAATAAGTCACTTAGGGTTAGCTAAAGATGCAACGGGGGAAGGGGTTTGGTCATAAATAGTTACCCACAAATGTAAGTGACTTGGGAAAGGGAGTTTTTGTATTCAGCCCATCGTAGTTATTAGTGCCCTCGAGAGCCCTTCACAGGGCATGCCCTGGGTAGTCCAAGGATAACCCTAATCTGTAGGAATAAGCAGACTAAAAGATTAACCGTTAATAAATTGTTGTCACACTTTCACTCACCCCATCATTTCAGGATGATAGTTGGTTTAAACTCACGAGTGGGGGACTCGTTGTTTGATAGAATAGGTGGCTTGGTTTGGTGAGGCGATGGCTCATAATTCATATATAGCATGTGTGTATGTGCATTAAAGTGGTGGGTCTTCGTTATTGGACAGTCATTCACACCGACGTCAATACGTTGATTCGGCGAGTGTAAGTGTTCACATAGCTAATAAAAGACTAGTGGTTTTTCCAGCATTAGTACAGGAGACTCCATAGCACCTGCCTGAGGGTGTACCGAGTAGTACGCAAGGTCTAGGTTAGGTAGTGTGAATACCGACCTAGGAGCGGGGAGGCCAAACCCACTGCCCATGTTTGCTACAACTTGAGGTACCTGAGAGTTTAGCTAACTCCAAATGGGGGAACTAAAGGTCTGTGCGCATAGAGTCGAGTGGGTGTGTTGCATTAGTGTGAGACATATCTTCTAACGTGTATAGCACTTCATGTCATAAAAAACATTGCATAAAACTTCTACCCCTAACGTATAAATTATTATGGGATCTTTTATACATTAGGCCTTACAAAACAACCTCTTAATTTATAAGTTTGTATGGGCATACTTATAAGTTGAGGTTATTTTCATTGTGATGTTAGCTAGCTGTTTACCTCTATTTCTCATTATAGTTTTCATTGTGCTGCTCCTTTACTTACAGTTTCATTTATGTACTTGATGATATTGTGATAGACATTTTTAGTATAAGATAGCTAGGGTCACTGTCACCTACTCTTATTTACTCTCCACTTTCAATAGCTTCGTCTTCATCCTCCCCCGTATGGTACCGAGGTGTCACTGGGGGGAGGGGGACCAAGACTTTGTTTAAACTAACGGCCTGATGGGCATAACACCAGGGGCTCCAGCTGGGAGATAGGGTGCAGTACTAGGGAAACCAACACATCTAGGAGGAGGTGAACCACTCTAATCCAGGAGTGGCAGTAGCAGCAGCAGCCATAGGATCCGTGGGTGTTTAGCAGCTTTTATTCTGCGAGCGTTATGTAGTGAGGATCATATGTACTCGGCAGAAGCCCTTTTATCATTTCCTTCAGACTTACTATTTCATGTTGATCAGCCTTTTCTTTATGTGGACTCATTATATATGCATCGTGATTGTGGACTCATTACTTATATATGATTACTTCTATTCTTTTCTGCAGTAAATGGTTGAGTACTTGCTGGAAGAATCGACAATTTATAATGGCAATCTTCACAGGAGTTGTACTCACCACAAAGCGGCGGTTCTGGGCATAAGACCCGGTGCAAAAAAATGTGGTCTTATAGGGTTAGTCCTGCGAGCTGGAGGCTCGGGTTGAAATAACTTGCATGTGCATAGAAACAAATTAGTGGCATGCCATACGGTACTAGGTCAGTCGTCACACCAATGGCAGTATGATGACTATGGCGAGGTGTGAGGGTTTGAGGGGCCAGTAGATTATTTTATACTGCGGTCTGGAGGACGATACCCAAAAACGTACACTCAACCAAAAAGACTAGTGGGATAACCAACAATTAGTACGCAAAGACTCTAGAGTGCACCTATGATATAGACAGAGGCATATGGGAGGTATAGGCCTGGTAGTGTGTATACTCACCTAGGAGTGGAGATGCCCACTCCATTACTGTCGTAGCCACAATGGTGGTACCAGAGAGTTTAGCTAACTCTAAAAAGTGAGAACTAAAGGTCTGTGATCATAGAGTCATGTGAGTGAGTTGCACTTGTATGAATCATAGCATGCATAAGACATCATAACATATATACAAACTTAGGACATTCATATTGCAGATCCTAAAATATAAATTAGTATGAGCTCTTTTATATGATAAGTTATATTCCTTGAAACCATAACTTATATATTTGTATGAGCATTCATATAAGTTAAATTACTTTTGTGATGATAGCTTAGTAGTAGTAGTTTTCCTTCTGCACTGTACATATTACCATACTGCTCTTTTATTACTGTTGTTCTATTACAGTTCTTAACGTGTTATACTACTATTTATAACTGCTAGATTATTGATATAAACACTGTTAGATGCTTATTCATGTTAGAGTAGTTCCATTATCACCAGCTCTTGATTTTGTCTTTATTGTCCTCTTTTTTCGTCCCCTCGCAAGGTGCCTGAAAGTGAGGTGTTAGATCTGAAATACTCTAGAGGGGGGTGAATAGAGTATTTAGGTATTTATAAAAGTTTTTCTGACTAATTTAATCTAGTCCTAGTGCTGCAGAAATTTAAACTAAAAATACAAACACAACAATCCTAACTATCACACAGCCACAACAAGAAACAAAAAGGAAAAGGAAACCAGACAACACAAGAACTTATAGTGGTTCCCCAACCTAGGTACATCCACTCTTCTACCACCCTGGTAGGAATCCAATAAGATTTTTGATCAGGTGCCTGACACCAATGAGATTTTGATCAGGTGCTCAAAAACCAAACCTCAAGTCTTTTGGTAAGGTGATTTGCAACGAGGAATAAGTTTTGAAGGGAGTTAAGAACCCTTTATACAGTGGGGGGATGAGAGATGATTTTGTCTTCTCTTTCTCAAGATACAATTGAGAAGACTTTTTTGTATTTGATGTTGGCAAAGGCTCCCCCTGAGATGTAGAATGATTAAGGAGTTTGGAGCTTTGCTTCAGGGTGATAGGCATTTAAACTTAAATCCTTGACCATATGAGCTTCAGGAACTTCTTGACAAATATTGTAGTTGTTGTCCTTTAAAGAATCCTGGAAGAAGACAGAAGAAGACTCTTGATTTTGATTATTTGTTCTTCTTCCTGCTTTAACTTGTTGATGGTTCTCTGGTCTAGGGCTTGTTATGTTTTATCAGATTTTTCTCTGTGTGTTAGAGTATTGTCGAGAGAGAGAGAAGCAGAAGAATCCTCTATCACTGACTGACTTTTTCCCTTTTAGAAAAACGAAAATCTCTTTTATATTTTCAATATAAGTTTTCTTTTGAAATTAGAAATTCTTTTGCATTCAATGCTGTCAGCCTTAAGAATATTTGCATTGATTGAATTTCCCCAACTGTCCCATTGAAAATCGGCAAGCAATAATCCTGATGACGTCCATAATCAGTGCTCCGTCTAACAGTAATATTTAGGGAATATTTTGGCACAAATTACTCAGGAATTATTGCAGTAGAATAAGGACAGAAGGATGAAAATAACCAAGTCTGGAATCATCGAACAGAGAACAGAATTCATCGAGCTGAGTCCACAGTTCGTCGAGCTGAGAAGTTATGTTCGTCGATCTTATAATAGATGTTCGTCAAGCTGAGATCCAAGATCGTCGACCTAAGAACAGACAACTGCTTTCTCCAGAACCTTGCCAATTCTGTGCATGAAGTTCGTTGAGCTGAGAATAAAACTTCATCGAATGGAGTTCATAATTCCATGCTTCTTGGACTCAAAAATGTTTTAAGTAATATGTCAAGAAATCGTTGACCTGAGAACTAGTTTCGTCGAGCTGAGTTTCTCTAACTGCTACTTGATATATCTTGTCAGGAATGTGTTCTAAGTTCGTCGAACTGAGAAGGTGAATTCGTCGACTAGATTATGATTCTAGACTTAGAATAATTAGTTATTTCTGGTCTTCTGGTGTTGAAGTAGAATACCTTGAGATCGTCGACCAGAGAACTAAGTTCGTCGAGCTCAGAGCTAAGTTCGTCTACTAGAGTTAAGTGTGAAGAATCCTGGCCTTGGAATGTTGAATTATAGTATCCAAAGATCGTCGACCTGAGAATCAAGTTCATCGAGCTCAGCTCAGAGAATTATCTCTGAGATCATCGAGCTGAGCACGACTTTCATCGACCTGAGTTCAACGAACGTCGAACTCATTTTACTGAGTTTGAAATTCTTCTAAGACTTGAGTCTCTTTGCAGTCTGTTGATGGCTGGTCCGTGTAGTGATGACTCTAAGGACTTGGCCTAGACTCTAAGACTCATACATGACCCTGGATATACATGTTGGGTCAAATGATCCTAACTTAGTGAACCTAGCCCAAATCCAACTAGGGATCCAACAATCTCCCCCTATTTGGATGAGGTCACTAATTATAGACTCATAATGAAACAAAAAATTTATAAAACAAGAAAACATATATCTGACAGGAAAAATTAACACATGCAGCAAATATATATACAATAAGCTTTGTATCAGGAATTAGATAAGCAGTTTTAAACTAACTCAAAGAGATTAAAGATAGTTCAAGTATCATTTCTTCTGCTTTTTCTCCTTATGCTTCTCCTCTTTGCCTTTCTCTCCAGATTGAGTGAATATGATTTCCTTGTTGGGATCTGCAGCTTGCACTCTTGTCATAGTCATGTCAGCAGCCCCTATAATCTTTAGAGATATAGCCCTGGGCACTACTGCTTCTGGATGGAGTTTCATATAATAATCAACATTGAAAAATTTATTAACCTTAGCAAACATGTTCAGTTCTTCTTTCCTATACTTAGACATAGTTGTGTATTCAGATGGATCCTTTCCTTCAGCTCTAGCTTTGTTAATCAGGGAACGACCAACCCGTTCCTGGAACCTGGCCATCTTAGCTGATGTAGCTATTTCGGGATCTTCAAATGGTACAGGGGAAGCAAGTCTGTTGGAGCTTTCAGCTATTTGAGATTCAGTGATATTCTGTTGATGTTGTTGATGCTGCTGCTGTTGTTGTTGGTGCTGCTTGCCTGAAGAATAGTGTCTCTGCTGGCTGCCTCCTGAGGATGAGGACCTACCCTAATGCCTTTGATAAGTTTGAAACTAAGTAGTCCTTTGAGATGTTGTGCCTGAAGTACCAACAGCTGGAGGAGGAGGTGGAGGAGGGTCCTTTTTGTATCTTGGAGGTGGAGGAGAATATTTTCTGCTTCTCTTTCTTTCTTTCTGTTCATTTTTAGATAACCACATCCAAGCAGGCATTCCCTTATAAGGAGTGATTTTCTGGAGGATATAATAAGGGGTGTCATTTGCTGGATTGGGATTTGAAGCAGGAGGTGGAGGAGCTTTCCTCTTCTTGGATACCTGCTTTTTCTTTGGTTCCTCATCAGAATCCTCATTATCATTATCATCATCATCATCAGTAGAATCCTGTGGATTATCATACAGTGCATTTAACTTTCTTAGAGCCTCCGCAGATATTTCAGGTTTTTCTGGCTGGGAGGGAGCTGGAGGAGGAGCTGGAAAGCTATATACTTCAGTGCTTTCAGCAACTGACTTATTTTCCTCTTGTATATCAGCCATGATCAGTTCATCCAGATCAGGCATGGGGGAATCATCCATTAAAAAACTGGAGCAGAAATAGTTGCTGTAGGGGATGAAACAATGGGGGAAGCAACTTTGGGTGGAGATGGAATGGCTGGAACCTCAGGAATAGCAAAAGTAGCCTTAAGTTGCTTGGCAACCTTGGGGCTTATGGGTGAGGAGTATGGTACTATAACCATTAATGGCTTAATGCTGTCTTCTGGAAGTATATTGAAATAAGCTGTATGAAAACTTTCAATAAATCTAACAGATTTACTGTGGGATTGATAAAGAAATCACCAACAATTATTTCCTCAGCCAACATAGGCGCATCCAAGTTCATGCCAGACTCAATAAAATCAATTAAATCTAATAATTCTTGATCACAATCTGCTGTTTTTTCTTCTGGTGCTACTGATGTTGCTTCTACTATGTCTACAGCTTCTGCCGGTACTGCTGCTGTTGTTACTGCTGCAGCTTCTTCATCAAGTATCTCCCCCTGCCTGGTTTTAGTGGCAACTAAAGCCAAGCCCCTAACTGAAGAGGGGGAGTAGAGAGAGCATTTATTTGTGCAGCAAGGGAGGATATGGAGGTAGCCAGAGGGGAAATGGACTCTGCTATGATGGTTTGAAGGAGGGGAGTGAACAGTGCAAGAAGAGAAGAAATGGTGGGGGGATCTAATGGTGGAGAGACAGAGGTTGCGGTAGGAGGGGTTGTAGTAGATACAGAGGAAGGGATAGAGGTAGATGGTGGAGTTGGAGGGAGAGCATCATGCATATGCTCATCTTGTGGAGAAGGAGTATGGTGGTGGGATGACAGTAGATTGTATGTTGGGATGGCAGCAAGATGTTGTGGAAGAGGAGATGAAGGTGGTGAAGGATCTGATGCATCATGGGTAGAGGGAGTATGGGTAGGGGATGGGACTGGGGTATCATGTGCAGATGGAACATGAAGAGGAGATAGATGAATAGGAGATGATGGAGGTGTGGGAATATGTACTGATTGTTGTGGCGGTTGTTGTTGTGGTTGTTGTGGTTTTTGTTGTGGTTGTTGTTGTGGTTGTTGAATAGAGGGAAGTGTGGAAGAGGGTTGTTGTAGAATCTGATGTTGAGGTGGGAGGACTGGAGGTGATGGAGGTGTAGGGGTGATCTCTTCATAAGGGTGGGGTGTGGCTGGAGTAGCCCTTGTACGTTTGGAAACTTTGGTGGCAGAGGATGAAGCCTTAGAGTGCTTTGTGATGGTCCTCTCCCACTTGCCAAACACGGCACAAGTGAGCCTCTTGCTGGCATTAATGAATATGGTTGGGGAGACCAGGGATTCAACAGCTTTTTCTTTCAAGAAGATTCCTAGGATCCTTCCAAAACAGACTTCCTTTTTATTACTCTTTTTCTTAATAAGATCAAACATGATATGTGCCCAGTTCATCTTTTTCTTATTCACCACTGCACACATAACCAGAAATTGGTGTCTGGTTATATAATCGTGTGCAGTGTGCTTGCACAGCAAGACTTTCCCTACAATGTCTGTTAGGAATTTAAACTCAGCAGACAAGTGTTTCTTCAACAACTTGTTTGGGGTTTGTCCAGAATAACCCATTTGACTAAGCATCTCATCATACTCTTCAGTATACATTTCCAAATCCTCTTCTCCATTACTTAAGTCAAATATTTCTGTTAAAATGGCGGGAGTGAGGGAAACAGCATTACCCGCGATTATTCCAGTCATGGTATATACTCATTCCTTGATTTCGGTGCCAGAGATCTTGATCCTGGTGGATAGTAAAGTTTTCAATTTCTGGTCTTCAAGAAGTAGTAGGATGTCCAGGAAGATGGGGTCAGAATGTTGGAAGGAGTCGAAATCCACATCGAATCCAGTATCGAATTTCATTGCTGCAAGGGTTCCCGCTGGAATCTCCATTAGTGTACCAGCAAGAGAAAAACGACGATCAAGTGCAAAGGAACTGAAAGCGCGGGACAGAGGTCTAAGAAAACCTAGATATAAGGTTTTCCAGAATATGAATCGACAAACTCCGTTCCACGAAAATTAAGAAATTCTTCGACCTGAGATCGACAAAATAATTGATAGTGAAAGGATTCGTCGAGCTCAGTCTGAAGGTTTGAAGACATTTCGTCGAGCTCCGTTCGACGAAAGTTTTCTGAAATAGATTCGTCGAACTCCGTTCGACAAAAACAACTTCACTCACAGAGAGTTTGTCGACCTCCATTCGACGAATATCTCATGAATTTTTCTCTGTTCGTCGAACTCCGTTCGATGAACTTTGAAGAGTTCGTCGAGAGCAGACAGAAACTAAACTAAGTCTTCTTCTTTGATCATTCCAAGTTAATTTATAAAGAACATGTGGTTTCTTTCATCCAGAGGTTTGGTGAAAATGTCAGCTCTTTGTAAATCAGTGTAGATATAGACAAGTTTAATTTTGTTTTGTCTACACACTCTCTTATGAAATGATGTCTAATGTTTATATGTTTAGTCCTACTATGGTGGACTGGATTTTGTGTTATGGCTACAACACTTGTGTTATCACATAATAGAGTTGAATTATTTAAGTTGAGACCATAGTCTAGTAGTTGATTCTGAATCCACAACATTTGTAAAAGTAGCTGCCAGCTGCAATGTATTTTACTTCAGTAGTTGAAGTGGACACAGATGATTGTTTCTTACAGAACCAAGATAATAATCTCATACCTAGGAACTGGCAAGTTCCTAAAGTACTTTTTCTATCAATCCTGCATCCAGCAAAGTCAGCATATGAAAATCCAGTTAAATCAAATTCTGACTCAGCAGGATACCATAAGGCTAGACTAGGACAACTCTTTATATATCTTAAAATCCTTTTTAGAAAAATTAGATGAGATTCTTTTGGGTTCACCTGGAACCTAGTACAAAGGCATGTGGCAAACATGATATCAGGTCTGCTAGCTGTAAGATATAATAGGGATCCAACAATGCCCCTATATAACTTCTGGTCAACAGGTTTCCCTTGTGGATCAGAATCTATTACAGCATTAGTAGCCATGGGTGTTTTCTTTGTTGAGGCATCAGCAATCCCAAAGTTTTTAAGAATCTCTGTAGCATATTTCGCCTAGGAGATGAAGATGCCATCAGAGAGCTGCTTCACTTGGAGACCAAGGAAGTAGGAGAGCTCACCCATGCTACTCATTTCAAATTTTGAATGCATGAGATCAGAGAACCTCTTGCACAATTTGGAATCAGTACACCCAAATATGATGTCATCCACATATATTTATACTAACAATGTTTGATCCTTATGATGTCTAGTGAATAGGGTTTTATCTACAATACCTCTAATAAACTTGTGCTCTATCAGAAAGCTAGCTAGGGTCTCATACAAAGCTCTTGGAGCTTGGTTTAAACCATAAAGAGCTTTATGCAATTTAAATACATAAGAGGGATAAGTTGGAGAGACAAAACCTGGAGGTTGTTCAACATAAGCCTCTTCTTTCAGTATTCCATTCAGGAAGGCACTCTTCACATCCATTTGATATACTTTAAATTTCTTGTAAGCAACATAGGCCAGAAAAATTCTGATGGCCTCTAACCTTGCAACTGGTGCAAATGTTTGGTCATAGTCATTTCCTTCTTCTTGTCTATAACCTTGAGCAACAAGCCTAGCCTTGTTTCTCACAATCACACATTGGGCATCTAGTTTATTTCTGAACACCCATTTGGTTCCAATGACTGGGGAGTCCTGGGGTCTTGGAACCAAATCCCAAACTCTACATCTCTCAAATAGATTTAGTTTCTCTTGTATAGCAATGATCCAGTGGGGATCCTGCTCAGCATCATGTATGGATTAAGGCTCAACTTGAGAGACAAAACAAGCATGCATCAAATCTTGGTTGAGTTGATGTCTTATTTATACACCTACTGATATGTCACCAATCACTTGAGATCTAGGGTGATCGCTTAGTGTGACAAGATCAGTTGGTGGAGTTGGTTCAGCAACATCATTTTGAATTAATTCCTCTTATGGAGTTGAGTTTGCTGTTTGATGAGGTTCAACTTCCTCAGTGCTTTCTTCTTCACTTTCTTCATCAACCTATGGAGAAGGATGTGTTGGAGCCTCTTGGGTGAGGCTTAGTCCATCCAAATTTTCACATAAGTGAGGTACTTGCAATGTATTATTGGTATAAATCTTTCTCTCCTTGCAAGACATGTTAGCCTCATTAAAAGTAACATGAATAGATTTTTTAATTTTTAAAGATGATTTATTAAATACCCTATAAGCCTTGCTTACTTGGGAATATCCTAGAAAAATTCCCTCTTCAGCCTTAGCTTCAAACTTTCTAATGTATTTCTTATTATTGTTATGTATATAACATACACATCCAAATACTTTAAAATAGTTGATTTTTGGTTTCTTCCCTTTAAGTAATTCATAGAGAGTCTTATTCTTCAGTTTATGTATCAAGCTCCTGTTCAGGACATAGTTTGCTGTGCTTATAGCCTCTGCCCAAAAGGTTAGGGGCATGTAAGCATCTGCAAGTAATGTGCCTGCAGCTTCAATTAGGGTCCTATTTTTCCTTTCAGCTACCCCATTTTATTGAGGAGTTCTAGGAGCTGAGAAACATTACTTGATACCTTCCTTCTCACATAACTCATGCATAAGAAGAGACTCAAACTCTGTACCATGATCACTTCTGATCAATGCAACATGAGTAGAGTACTCAATCTGTATGGTCCTGAGAAAATCTGTAAGAACTTTAAAGGTATCAAACTTAGATCTCAGAAAGGACACCCAAGTGAACCTTAAGAAGTCATCTACAATAACTAAAGTGTAGGATTTCCCTCCTAGGCTTTGTACAGCAATGGGTCCAAAGAGATCCATGTGTAGCAAATACAAAATCCTAGGTGAATCACTTTTATTTATTGACTTAAAACTATATTTAGTTTTCTTGCCTAGTTGACAAGCCCTGCAAAGGCCTTCCTTCTTTTAGGGGTCAGAAGGTAAGCCTCTCACAAGGTTGTCTTTTGATAGCCTAGCAATATTTTTCATATTAACATGACCTATCCTTTTATGTTATAGTTCATTCTGAGTACTAACTACATTGAGTAGGCAGATATCTGAATTGGTAGAATAAAAATTAACTAAATAGATGTTGCCTTGTCTATTTCCAATTAAAACAATTTATTTTTCTTTATTAGAGATAGTGCAGGAGGTTGAGTTAAAGTGTACCTGATAACCTTTATCACATAACTGACTTATTGAGATGAGGTTATGCTTGAGTCCTCTGACATATTTCACTTTCTTGAAAGTGACAACTCCAATTTTCACTTCTCCATAACCTTCTGACTGGCCACACTTTGAATCACCAAAGATTACCTTTGGCCCCAGCTTGGACTTATAGTTGATTAGGTTGTCCTTACTGCCAGTCATGTGTTTGGAGTAACCACTGTCCAGATACCATGTTTGATTAATCACTGGATAGCTCTTCATCTGCAAAGAAGACAGTTAGTTGTTCTTGACCCAGGTTACCTTGGGTCCTTTGTATTGCTGATATGAAAAACTAGATATTACAGAAAATTCTGGTTGAGACTTGTATCCTAATGGATGATATCTTCTGGGTGGTATTATCCAATAAGCTAATGGATTAGGTGGTTTCTTAGTTTGATTGGAGTTAGTGTTGTAATTATAATTTTTGTTAAGTCTTTCTGGGTTTGACGAAATATTGTGAGTTCGTCGACAAGAGTTCGACTAATTGGGATGAGATCGTCGATCTCTGCCCAGAGAATGAACATAGTCATTTTCTGTGCCCCACGTTCGTCGACCTCTGCTCGACGAACCATGCAAATTTCGTCGATCGCAGTAAGACGAATAATTGTTGTTAAAGTTTGCATTCAGAGTTCGTCGATTAGAGTTCAACGAACTGTTCATGTTTCGTCGATCTGAGTTCGACAAAATCTGTTGAACTTTGTTTTTACTTAAGGTTTTCTGATTTTTGTTATTTTGACCTTTTGATTTAGGAATCTCTTCTATGATTTGTTTATGGTTTATTGTTTCTTTCCCCTTAGCTGAAACAAATTTGATGGGGGTGGTCAAAATATTCTTCTTGAGAATGGGGGGCAAACTTGATGAAGCACCCAAGCCCAGCTTGTCATTAAGTCCGGCATTGATAGTGCTTGTAATGTCCATCAGCTTGAGGCTTCTCCCATTGAGAGTTTCCTCAAGTTGTTTAGCCTCACATAACTCAGTCTTTAACAGGATAATTTGTTCATTAGCTAAATTTAATTCATCCTTTAACTTATTATTTTCAGAAATAACATTTTCTTGGTTTCCTAGTTTTTCCCTAAGTAACTTAATTTCTTTTTCTAAATTTATTAGATCTATGCACAATATTTTAAATTTAGATTTGAATGAATCAGAGCAATAATCAAAAGAAGAAAATACATGGTCAGCTTCAGATTTTGAAGCTTCTTCATTGTCATACTCTTCTTCATCTGATTGGCTCCTGGAAGCATCAATGGCCATAAGGCAAACTTCCTTGGCCCTTGCTTAGTCTTCTTCTTCACTAGAGCTGGAGGATGAGGATTCATCTTCTGTTTCACTCCAGCTTTTAGCTACAAAGCATTTCTCCTTCTTTTTATATTTGCTGGAGGAAGGCCTGCTGCTATGCTTTCTTCTAGAATCTTTCTCTCTTCTCTTCTCCTTCTTCTGATTTTCTGGACATTCTGAGAGGAAGTGTCCAGGTTTCCTGCAGCCAAAGCAAACCACTTCTTTAGTGGGGGTTTTGTCACACCTTGGCTTGTCATCCTGTCTGGATGACTTTCTTCTGAAGTCTTTCCTTTCCATCTTGTAGAATCTCTTGGCAAAGAGAGACATCAGTTCTTCATTTATTGTTGGAGTCTCTATCTCCTCAATAGCTTTGAATGCAATGTTGTGCTCCTTCCTTGCTGCTGGAGGTGTTCTTTGCTTAGCTGCTTCTCTGGATTTGATAAGCTGCTCATAGTACTTTAGCTTTCCCAAAAGAGATTCTGTGGAAATCTCATTTAGGCTCCTGGCCTCCTTGATGGGTCAGATCCTTGAATCCCATGAGCTTGGGAAGCACATGAGGATCTTGTCATTCACCTCAGTGAGGGTGATGTCCTTGTCCAATGTCTTTAGCTCATTGATAATTGAGCTCAGTCTATTGTACATTTCTGCAACTGATTCATATTCTTCTTTCTTGAAGTTCTCATATTGTGATATGAGATTAGATCTACTATCCTTTCTTTCATCAGAAGATCCAGCCACCATTTGATTGAGGGAATCTCGGATGGCTTTGGCTGATGTGCATTCAGCCACCTTTTGAAAAATGTCATCTGACATTTTTTGGGCCAGAATATTCATGGCCTTGGCATCAGCAATTTTTGCCTTTTTTTGAGCCTCAGTCCACTCAGGTGGTGGAACTGCATTGTTGCTGGAGGTTGCTGTAGAGGTAGATGCTTGAGGAGGACCTGTCACAATGGAATTGAAAACATCCTCATCAATAGAGTTCATATATAACTTGATTCTTGCCTTCCAGATGGAAACCTATTTAGGTTGCAAACTGGAGGTCTGGTGCTTGCATAATCTTTGTTCTGTGTCATGCTGTGAGTAAATATCTAATAGAAGTGAGAAGACAGATCTAATTCAGGATCTTTTGTTCAAGGGTTTGCTTGTACAACCAAAATAACCTTGCTCTGATACCAATTGAAAGTGAGGTGTTATATCTGAAATACTCTAGAGGGGGGGGGGGGGTGAATAGAGTATTTAGGTCTTTATAAAAGTTTTTATGACTTATTTAATCTAGTCCTAGTGCTGCAGAAATTTAAACTAAAAACACAAACACAACAATCCTAACTATCACACAGCCACAACAAGAAATAAAAATAAAAGGGCAACCAGACAACACAAGAACTTATAGTGGTTCCCCAACCTTGGTACATCCACTCTTCTACTACCCTCATAGGAATCCACTCAATTTTTTGATCAGGTGCCTGACACCAATGAGCTTTTTATCAGGTGCTCAAAAACCAAACCTCAAGTCTTTTGGTCAGGTGACTTGCAACCAGGAATAAATTTTGAAGGGAGATAAGAACCCTTTATACAGTGGGGGGGGGATGAGAGATGATTTTATCTTCTCCTTCTCAAGATTCAACTGAGAAGACTTTTGTGGATTTGATGTTGGCAAAGGCTCCCCCTGAGATGTAGAATGATTCATGAGTTTGGAGCTTTGCTTCAGGTTGATAGGCCTTCACACTTGAATCCTTGACCAGATGAGCTTCAGGAACTTTTTGACAGATATTGTAGTTGTTGTCCTTTGAATAATTCTGGAAGAAGACAGAAGAAGACTCTTGATTTTGATTGTTTGTTCTTCTTCCTGCTTCAACTTGCTGATGGATCTCTGGTCTAGGGCTTGTTTTGTTGTATCAGATTTTTCTCTGTATGTCAGAGTATTGTCAAGAGAGAGAGAGAGAAGCAGAAGAATCCTCTATCACTGACTACTTTTTTCCCTTTTAGAAAAATTTAAATCTCTTTTATATTTTCCATATAAGTTTTCTTTTGAAATTTGAAATTCTTTTGCATTCAATGTTGACAGCCTTGAGAATATTTGCATTGATTGAATTTCCCCAAATGTCCCATTGAAAATCGGCAAGCAATAATCCTGATGAAGTCCATAATCAATGCTCTGTCTAACGGTAATATTCAGAGAATATTTTGGCATTAATTACTCAGGAATTATTACAGTAGAATAAGGATAGAAGGATGAAAATAACCAAGTCTGGAATCATCGAATAGAGAACAGAATTCATCGAGCTGAGTCCACAGTTCGTCGAGCTGAGAAGTTATGTTCGTCGATCTGATAATAGCTGTTCGTCGAGCTGAGATCCAAGATCGTCGACCTAAGAACAGACAACTGCTTTCTCCAGCACCTTGCCAATTATGTGCATGAAGTTCGTCGAGCTGAGAATAAAACTTCATCGACTGGAGTTCAGAATTCCATGCTTCTTGGACACAAAAATGTTTTAAGTAATATGTTCAGAAATCATCGACCTGAGAACTAGTTTCGTCGAGCTGAGTTCCTCTAACTGCTACTTGATAGATCTTATCAGGAATGTGTTCTAAGTTCGTCGAACTGAGATGGTGAATTCGTCGACTGGAGTATGATTCTGGACTTAGAATAATTAGTTTTTTCTGGTCTTGTGGTGTTGAAATAGAATACCCTGAGATCGTCGACCTAAGAACTAAGTTCGTCGAGCTCAGAGCTAAGTTCGTCGACTAGAGTTAAGTTTGAAGAATCCTAGGCTTGGAATGTTGAATTATAGTGTCCAAAGATCGTCGACCTGAGAATCAAGTTCGTCGAGCTCAGCTCAGAGAATTATCTTTGAGATCGTCGAGCTGAGCACGACTTTCGTCCACCTGAGTTTGACGAACGTCGAACTCATTTTACTGAGTTTGAATTTCTTCTAAGTCTTGAGTCTCTTTGCAATCTGTTGATGGCTGTTCCATGTAGTGATGACTCTAAGGAATTGGCCTAGACTCTAAGACTCATACATGACCCTGGCTATACATGTTGGGTCAAATGATCCTAACTTAGTGAACCTAGCCCAAATCCAACTAGGGATGCAACAGTGCCTAGGAGTCGCGTGGGTGAGGCGAGGACAAAATAGCTTAGTCTTTATGACTAACAGTTAGTTATGACCATAGGAGCTCGGGGAGTTGGAGCACCAGCATGACCAGTAGGACGAGGTGGCGGGACTTGAGGAGCAGTTACCGCGCACTACTACTACAGCTCAGCGTCAGGTGATGATGGGTGTTCTTGTTTCAGCTTCCACTTAGTGTTGTGTGAGAGAGTGATTTGTTTTATTTTGGCATGTACCGGACATAATCCCTTTACTGTCTTTTTGTACTCATTGTGGACTGCACTTTTCATTATATATATAATGATGTTTTGTGTTATGTGGACTTGTTCTTTTTAGTTTACTTCTATTCTCAAATTAGCCTACATGTTAAATGATCGTACTAGCTGGCAGGATCAGCGTCGTGCGACGGAGACTAACCCATGCGTTAGTGTCACCGTAAGGCGGCGGTTCTAGGCATAAGATCAGGTAACTCCTTGGTAAGGGGGAGGGATCTTACAACCTCTCAATTACTAGTACAAATTATGAAAGAGATGAAAAAGAAACTAAGTCCTCGGAGCCTTGATAGAAGGGCTCTGGCTGAGAAAATGGTTTAAGTCCCCGAAACCTTGGTGGAAGCATTTCGATTGAGAGAAATCTCTAAGTCCACGGAGCCTCGATGAAGAACATCTCTAAGTTCATATTGAAGCGGAGCCTTGGTGGTTGTGCTCTCGCGGAGATGAAGAACATGCCACAGAAGCCTGAAGGAGCCTTTGGGTTATAAGGGAGTAGAGAAAATTCTTGAGTGGAGGATAGGTCTAAGTTCACGACCTTGTCGGAAAAACTTAGAGCTCTTTTCAGCCTCTATAATTTTTTGTCCTCAAACGAAGGTCCAGGGGCTTATTTATAGTTTTTGGAGCGTCGCGTTGGTAATTGCGTCGGGGTTTGATTTGTGCTGGCGAATGGTGCCACTCCATTTCGGTTACCTGGATCACCAAATTTAGCAAAGTGATGAAAATGCCCCCACCCCCCCCCCCCCGGGCGGTCCAGGAAGGGTTCTAGTTGGCGGTGGCTGTCGACGGAGGCCGGAGTGGGCGACGACGGCAGTGGCGACCGCCGGCACGCATGGGGCCCTTGCGCAGGAGCATAGGGGCACGCGTGCACCTACGTATGGTGCGCGCTCGCGCAAGGAGCGCGTGCTCACGCACTGTGCTTGTGCGTCCGTGTCTGGCTGTGCCCCTTCCTTTGGGGTGGTCCATCATGCGTGGTTGACCCCATCAAGTATAATAGTTCCTTCATTAATAAAATTGTTATTGGGGGTAGAAAATGTCCCAACACCTAACAAAAAAAATGAAAGAGCGAGTACTGTGAGTGAGCCAGTAATCCAAGTCGTGAATATTAGTATTTCATGATCTTCTCTAGTATTTCACATAATACATTCATTAATTTTTTTATTGACTTTAATGCTCCGTAGGGTGAATTTTTCGATCTTTCCAGATTCCATGGATGATAGCAAAGTAGGAATCTAATAGGCGGCAATGGTTTATGGATTAGAAGAAGCATTGAGGCTTGTTGTCCTAGAGGCTAACTTTAAGAAAACAATTACAATGGATGAACTTAAAAAATATTCTGGGGAGCATATTGATAGCTCAAAAAAGAATATGGGTCATCCTGTTAAGACCCATCTAGGAGGCATATGAATAAAAGGATGGACATACTAATACAAGGCTGGACATAGTCCTAGCTCTCTAGGAGGCATATACAAGCAGCAGTGGATGAGGCTCATCTCGCTAAAGGTATGGATGCAAAATAATGGGGTGCAGGTTGACGAGGTTGTGAATAATGTAATAAAATAGTATATTAAGCTGTATAATGATGATAGTATGTAATACCTAAGATAAAGTATATCTTTGTATTTAAACTACCGTATAAAACAACCCTTGTAGCTATCTGTTGTACTCCTACTTGCCTATAAAAGCAACAGGTAAGTCTGAAATAAAGGCATGTTAATTGTTTTAAATCTTCTTTTCTTGGTGTTATCTTGTGTGCTCATTAACTAATAGTGGTATCAGAGTCTCTTATTCTTACATAGAGTTTTTGCAAACTTTAAACTACATAATGATGGCTTAATCATCTACCTCTTTAGCTTCCTCACAATCTCACTCCTCAGTTCCTGTGTTTAATGGTAAAAAATATCAACACTGGTGAAAGAATTGGTTTCAAGATACCTTAAACACCTAGAGGGGGGGGGGGGTGAATAGGTTCAATTCTTATTTTACTTAGGCAGATAAAATTATATCACTGTTAGATCACATATGCAATATCTATCACAACACAGATTTAAACAAAACAACAACACAGAAGACACACAGATTTATAGTGGTTCCCCAAGTGATGGGTACATCCACTTTCCCCCTTCGCCTATCTAGCAGTATACTAGATTCGGCCTAACTCTCTTCTTTCTTCTCAGATCCTCAGATCTTACAACTCAGAACCCTGAAAGGTTCCTACAGCTCAGACTTCAACAAGTCCTACAACTCAGATTCTTCCAAAGAACCCTACCTCAGAGTGAGTCCACACTCTTACAACTCAGGCAATTAAGCCCTACCACAGCCTTTTCCCAGGCCTACAACTCAGAGAAATAATTCCCCTACCTCAGACACTCAGCAATACCTCAACCTTTATAAACTTAGGCTTACAACTCAGAGAGTTAACTCTCTGACACTCAGATCTATATAAGATCCTACAAAGAAATTAATTAGAAACAAATAGAACCTTCACCCAAGTAGAGAGAGAAAGGGTTGAAGGATTCTTGATCAGTTCTTGATAGATCTGACTACTTAAGATCCAACCTGTCTTAGCTTCTTCAAAGCTTCTTGAATCTGAATAAAGTAAGGTTGATCTTCTTGTGAAGTTGGAGATGATCTTCAATCCAGCTTCCTTCTTCTATTCAGATGTGACTCTGAATTCTTCTTGCAGACTTGTTCAGGATCTGCTACGGACTTATTGATTTCTGGATGAAGAATCCTCTTCTTCTTGTTGTTGGATCACTCATTTATCTGATGATAGAACATGCCTTTATATAGACTCCATCCGAGGTTACCGGTTGATTCGGTTCATAACGGTCTTCTGACATCTCTAACAGATGCAACAGTTTTGTTGGTTATGATGACTGTCAAGTCTATAGTCTTGATATCTGGTACTTCATTGTACTCTGTCTCAGCAGCAAAGTGTCAAGACAATACTTCAAATATGTCGACACAAATTGACCATGTATTGACACAATTCTTGATGATGTCGACACAACACTTCTTTATCTGCTTGACACGGCTTCTGTGAAATGTGTCGACACAAGTATTGTGTGTCGACACAGTAGCTTCTAGTCTCGACAAAGTCGGTGTTGACAAAATTTTGGTATGTGTCGACACAAGTCCTGTTTGTCGACACAGTTTTTGTAGACAAAATTCCTGTGTGTCGACACAAGTCCTGTGTGTCGACACAATCTGGCTCCTGGTGTCGACACAGCCTTTCCCATGTGTCAACACAATTGTTGTCAAGTGTCGACACAATTGTTGTCAAGTGTCGACACTTGTACTTAGAAACCTTTTTTGTATTCCCTTAACCTGCACATCAAAACTCAACACACCATCAAATACACCTTGATGAATATCATTGAGTTAGGTGAGGCTTCTCCAAATCTGGTACACATTTTCCAATGTACCCAACAACTGGTGGGTACATATGTGCATGGTGTTCAAATCACAGGGCTTGTAGGAGTTTGTTTAGCAGAGACCTGGAGCAACACTAACATGCAAAGAAAATGAAATTACTTTACCCAAAAGAGAAGTATTAATGAAAGATGAAAAGGCACTCATGTTAATTATACAGGGTGTCACATAAGTTATTTTCCCATGAATTATGAGTGCAGAAAATGCGAAAGAAGCGTGAGATATCCTCAATGAAAAATACAAGGGATTACCCAAAGTCGTGGAAATGAAACTTCAAACATTATGGACTGAATTGGATTCAGTAACCATGAAACTAGGTGAATTAGTTTAAGATTTTCTTGCTAAAGTTATTAATTTGATCAATCAAATAAGAGCCCTTGGAGATACAGTTGAGGATAAACATGTTGTTCCCAAACTTCTAAGGAGCCTAGCAAGTTCCTTTAACCCGTCAGTCACAACTACAGAGAGGCAGAAGGACATCTATAAACTGCCACTGACAAAACTTATAGCCTCTATAAAATCACATGGAGATCGTTTGGGAAGAGACTCACAAAATTTGAGTCAAACCTTACAAACAAAAGTAAAGATATCCAGGACTGGTATGGAACAACAAAAAGGAGAGTCTTACCAGCAACCTGTTATGAAAAAAGAAAGTAAAACTACTTAACCAATGGTGAAACCATGTAGAGGTAGAGGTAGAGGAAAAGGTCCAATACAATACCAGGAAAAAGGTATGGGACACTCTTCTACATATTGCATCATCTATAACAAGACAACTCATAATTCAAGATATTGTTTTGCAAGATGTAAAAAATGCAAAATACCCAACCATGCTAACAAAAGCCTATTGGCATAAGGAATCCTCCCATTTTGTTGAAAAAGAGAGAGGAGTAGAAGCTATAGATAACCTATTTTACTCTTGCCTGAAAACAAAAAGTCAGATAATGAATTTATGGTATATAAATAGTGGTTGTTCAGCTCATATGGCCTTTCAAAAAAAAATAATTTGCAACTTTGGATGAATCCCACAAATTTGAAGTGTATTTGGGCAATGTCAAAGCTTCCAAAATAGAAGGTAAAGGGACAATCAATATAAAAACACATGCATGACAAATAAAACAAATCACAAATGTTCAATATGTTCATAAACTAACCCAGAACTTATTGAATGTAGGACAATTACTTCAAAAAAGATATCATGTATCCTTTAAACAAAATTATCGCCACTTCACAGAGGCAGAAATAGGGTCCCTTATAGTCTCGTCAATCATGGGTAAAAACATGGTGTTTTCTTTGGATTTAGCAATCTATACACCAAGTACTTCTCTCACATGTACTCAAAAATGCAGTGTCAACATATTATGGCATCATTGACTGGGACATCTACATACTAACGCAATTTTTCTCATGAAGACAAAAGAATTAGTATCTGGACTACCATTAATTACCAGAAATAAGGAGTTCTGTTCTAGTTGTGCTAAAGCAAAAGCACACAAGTTACCCTTTTCTATTTCTACTGAAGTGAGCTCAACTCATCCATTATAGTTAATACATGGAGATTTGTGGTGGCCAACATCTACTAAATCCATTGGAGGTAAGAGTTACTACTTATTAATAGATGATTATAACAAATACATATGGGTGTATGTTCTAACAACTAAGGCAGAAGCATTCCAAGTATTTAAAACGATCAAAAAGGAGCTGGAAAATCAATTTAGTTAGTCAATCATATGTCTAAGAATTGACAGGGAAGGAGAATTTTCCTCCAAACAGTTTGATTCCTACTGTGCTGACAGTGGTATAAGAAGACAACTAACAACTCCATATTCACCTCAACAAAATGGTGTTGTGGAGAGAAGAAGTCATACAATTGTTGAAATGGCTAGAACAATGATGTTGAATAAACCTCTACCAAAGGAACTTGGGATAAAGCTATAAGTACAACTGCTCATATCCTTAATAGAGTTCCAACAAAAGCACTTCACAATTCTACACCATATCAACAAATGTTTCAAAGACAACCTTATGTATAACATCTACGAGTATTTGGCATCCATGCATATATGTTGTTACAAAAGGTAATAGAAGAGAAAATGGATAGAAAGAGCAAACAATGCATCTTAATTGGATATAGTGAACAATCCAAGGCAAATAATCTGTTTGATCCAACAGACAATATGGACAAGCAACCAAGGTGTACAAGTTAAACAAAGCTCAATACGGTCTAAAATAGGCCCCAAGAGCATGGAATGCAAATATAGTTGAATGTTTGCAAGCCAATGAATTTACAAAATGCAAAAATGAACTAACCTTATACTCCAAAAGAATTGAAGGGAAATTTCTCATTCTAGGCCTTTATGTCGATGACCTTGTGATAACAAGAAATTTCACTTACTTATTATGATAATTTCAACACAAGATGGAAATGAAGTTTGGGGCATATGAATTATTTTCTTGGCATTCAAGTTTCCCAACTTCCAAATGGCATCTTTCTCTCACAAAGCAGATATGAAAAGGAATTATTACTGAAGTTTGAGATGAGTGATTGTAATCCATCGCTCACTCCTATGGGGAAAGGGGAGAAATTAGCAAAAAGCGCAACTGAAGACTATACGACAGAGGAGATATATCGATCTATAGTAGGATCTTTAATCTATCTGTCCAATATGCGCCCAGATATAGAGAATTATGTGAACATTGTTTCCCAATTTGTTAGTTGCCCCACTAAGCTACATTTTGCTGCAGTCAAATGCATTCTACGTTATATCCAAGGAACCCTCACATATAGACTATTCTATGGCATAGATAAGGTATTTCAACTGCGTGGCTTCAGTGATGCAGATTGGGGTGGAGATTTAGAAGATATAAAAAGTACCAATGGGTATTTGTTCATGTTAGGGTAAAATCACATTACCTAGAGTTCTCGAAAGTAGCAGATCGTAGCACCTTCAACAGTAGAAGAAGAATATATGGCTCTTAGTGCAGAAAGTTGCGAAGCAACTTGGCTGCAAGGAATCATGGAAGAAATCATCAGAAAGAAAGATGAAGAAGCTACCATACTGCAGTGTGATAACATGTATGCTATCGCCTTATCAAAAAATACCCTTACGCAACACAAATCCAAGCATATTGATTTGATGCAACACTTTATCAAAGAAAAGATAGAGAAAGGAAGCATCAAAGTCGCTTATTGTAGGAGTAAGGAACAACTTGTCGATATTCTCACAAAACTGTTACCTAGGGCACAGTTTATGGTGCTAAGGAAGCGAATGGGAGTACACGCTAACCCAGCTTAGGGGAGATGTAATAAAATAGTATATTAAGCTGTGTAAGGCTGATAGTATGTAATAACTAAGATAAAGTATATCTCTTATATTTAAAATGCTGTATAAAACAACTTTTGTAGCTATCTGTTGTACTCCTGCTTTCCTATAAAAGTAACAGGTAAGTCTGAAATAAAGGCGTGCTGTTTTAAATCTTCTTCTCTTGGTGTTATCTTATGTGCTCATAAACTAATGAATAATTCCTTAACGGCAAGGCCGAAGAAGGGTCTCACTGCCTCCATAACTTCAACTACCAAGGCTAAAGATATGCAAGAGTTGGAGAAATCTGAAACTGATCAAAACAAATCTCTTCAAATCCATGAGGAGATTAAGGGGAAAGAAAAAACTGATGAAGCTTGGAGGTTGTTCTGATAAAATTACTCAAGATGATCAGGGAGATAGCTCTGATACAAAGTGAAACTTTTAAATCTATCAAGATGACACCTTGATCAAGAGAAAAATGGGAACTAGGCGCAGGAACACTCAACCATAAATCAAGCTCAATAAATCAGACACAACAGAAGGCAACAATAAGTCTTGTATTATCAACAATCTTCTTTACAAGGCAGGACATACATGGCGAGACATTATTCGCCGATGTACAAAGGAAGAGCATACAAACAAAGCAAGAACAACAAGCTGGGCGGACTGCCTCAGAGAACGTCGAGACCACAGAGACCACTGAGACCGCGAAGCATCTGTAGCACCGAGCTAAACTACGGAGTCCGCATAAACTGCGGACAACTCGTTATTCTGCTGAATACCTTTGTCCGCTCTCTGCAAGCCGCCTGACTATAGAATTCTCCTAGCTGCCAAAGTCCGCGAACAAGTCCCCGCCGAACTGAAGAACAAATCACCGAGACCGGAGGACAAGTTATTGAACTAGGAAAGCTGAAGGAGAGAAGACCGGCTGGCCGCAACTGTAACTGGATGCAAACCACTTATTGATAACTACATGCTCCACTGATCCCTGACAGCAGTCAGCATCAAAAACCTGGCTTCTCAGTGCTAGCAGCACAACCTACAAACAGCAAACCGATTAACCTTCTCAAACTACACGGAAATAAAATCCAAGGCCGCAGCAATTAACCCAAGCTTAACTTACTGTTCATTCAGTTAATTATGATGTCACAGGGGGGTCCTATTTATAGGCACGGAGAGGAGTGTGGTCATCGCTCTAGTAGATAGAAACACCACCCCAGCTCGCAGCTAGTATAGAGCAGTCTGCCCAGTCTGCATGGACAAGGCCAGAAACCAGCCTACCAGCCCGCCATCCATTAGGCCGGATAGAAGCCTGTCCGCATCCCAGCGGACACCTCACCAGCCCGCAACAACAATGTCCACGACAAAAGGTACAGACAGATCGGTCAACCATAAGACATTGCGTGAGCTCCGCGGACACGAACAACAGTCTGCCAGCTCCAAACCAGTTCGCCTAACAATGAACTCCGTGGTTACCTCATAACCGCATTTCGACCAGACTGTAGATATTTAACCTATCCACATGGCAACCTCTTAAGGACACACCACCAGGCCGCAACATTAGACCGCTCAGGCCGCACCACCTGTAACACCCCCTATCCGTCACATAGCATATAACAGTAGGTCCGGCCGGGGCCCGACGCTGTATGCCACAGACAGACCGGGTGGTTACTCAAGGAAACCATCCAACCAATCTCAACGTCCTACACAGAGCATTCTAGCGGAAGCAGTTTATAAAAGTTGCAAATAAGAACCCAGCATTAAAGCATGAATGTCCACTAATCCAAAATAGGAATGTTATAAAAATACCAACACAAGCCTTAAGGCCTTACAAAATGTTTCACTTTATATTACATGATTTACAAACCACGGCACGCAGGACGGTCATAGATGAATAAAATAGTAAACACTTCCAATTAGGCCTTCGAGGGCCGGCTTCGCACTTGGGCTTTAGCCCGCTATTGACCGCTTGGTCCAGCAGCACCTGCAAGCAACAAACCACCGCACAGTGGCAAAACAAGGCAACGGTCAGCAATGCTGACCAAATTATAACGATCCCGCCCCCAACTCGGGGCGGCGATGCTCCTTCTCTGCATTTCATTAGCATAAGCGAGCAATATATAACCATAAACATTCCATCACAGACGTTGGCTCGCACGGCCACACGCC
The DNA here is from genome assembly GCA_039583875.1 of Platanthera guangdongensis. Classification (NCBI taxonomy): domain Eukaryota; kingdom Viridiplantae; phylum Streptophyta; class Magnoliopsida; order Asparagales; family Orchidaceae; genus Platanthera; species Platanthera guangdongensis. The sequence goes on from CM077160.1 coordinate 130,467,276, forward strand.
CCGTGCTCTCAGGGCACATTCTCGGTGAACCGGTCGATGTCACGTCAATTAAAGCCATAGACATTCCGGACTCACCACCACCACTTAGACTGCCAAACCTATGAGCAGTTTGTCTTCCTGGCCTGGGTCACGATAATTTAAGCCATTGACCGCCGAAGACCCTAATCTATGCCAACGACAAGTGCCACGTGCCTTTAGGTCTCTTTAACTGAACGACATAGAACGGGTACGGCTCCATCTAACCCGTGCTCACATCGCAATGACAATTTAAGCCATTTGCGCGGGTCAAACTTCCACCGAGTCCCATTTCCATCACAATTCACATAACCCGGTTATGTTCAAGTTGGCTCTCAGGCCACCAAGTTGGCAAGATCTCGCATCCACCCAGTTTTCCGGGTGCACCTTTGGGTTAATCCCCAAGGCTCCCTGTTGCAATCTACCGCGTAGAAAACCCGAAAAACAATCAATAGCACGGAGTCTTCTCCGGCATTTATGCAATGCAACATCACCGATCCAGACCAACATGTCCGGGTAGGCTTCACACATCATGCCTATGTCCGTTCTCGCTTACGGACTCTATACAACGGGGACTTCACATATCTACCCGAAGGAACGCCTCCAACTCTCCGCAAACTCGCGAGAGCGGGCTTCCTATGCAAAGAAGGAGAGCTACTCATGCTCAAGAAGAGAATCGTTACCCTAGCGTTCCTCTTTGGCGCCATGGAAAAGTAAGCGGATGAAAAGCACCGCACTAGCTTTGCCTCCGTGGATCCGGAGTCGGCTCGCGATTTGGAGCTTCGAAGCTCCTCCAATGGCCGGATCTAGCACCTTCTTCCTTCCTTGGCTCTCCTCTCTCTAAGCTTTTAGAAAGATGATAACTTATGAAAAGTGAGGGTTTCTAAGTCCAATCCCGGGTATATCCCTTCAGGAATAACCCCCAGCCGTTGGATCATCAATTAAAGAAATGAACGGCTTTGATTCGGGACTGAAATGCCCAATCTGGACCGCACACGGCCTGGCACACGCCCGTGTCCAGGGCCGTGTGCCTCATTCGCCATCAAAATCGGCTCGCCTGGAACCTCACACGGGTATCGAACATGCCCGTGTTCGACCTGACACGCCCGTGTTCCACCTGACACGGCCATGTGGCCGGCCGTGTACCCCCATCATTTTTCCCCGAAAACAACCCGAGCACTGCACGGGTTCTAGGACACGCCCGTGTCCTTTCTCGTGTCACCTCAACACGCCTGCGCTCCAGGCCGTGTACACGGTCTCGACACTCGACACTTCGTCGAACGAAGATCGTCGACCTAATGACACGGCCTTGGACACGCCCGTGTCCTAGGCCGTGTGCCTTGTCTCGACACAATGTCGAGACCAAAGTGTCGACTTCCCGGGACGAGTGTCGACACGCCCTGCGACACGCCCGTGTCGCAGGCCGTGTGCCATGTCTCGACACTTCGTCGAGCGCAGAGTGTCGACTTCGCGGGATAAGTGTCGACACAGGTCGACACGCCCTGCGACACGCCCGTGTCGCAGGCCGTGTGCCCAGTCTCGACACAATGTCGAGCTCAAAATGTTGACTTCCCGGCTGAGTGTCAACACAGCTTGACACGCCCTGGGACACGCCCGTGTCCCAGGCCGTGTGCCTGCTGCCAGAACCCAAAATTGGCCCAAAACGTCCCCCGTCGCTTCTTTGAGTTTCGGGGCGTTACAACTCTCCCCTTCTTAAAAGAATTTCGTCCTCGAAATTATATAAAGGAAAGACATGTACAAAACAAAAATTTGTACCTGAGCGGAACAACTCTGGATATTCATCAAGCATAGTCTGCTCTCTCTCCCAAGAGAGCTCCTCACGACCGCAATTATCCCAACGGACCTTGACCATCCTGATTTCATTATTGCGTAGCCGCTTGACCTCCGAGTCCTCAATCCGTACGGGCCTGACCTTTGTCGTCAGCCCACTATCCACCGGCACTTGATCAACCGCGATCACTTGTGTAGGCTCTTGCACTGCCTTCCGAAGCACCAAAATATGGAATACATCATGTAAACCACTAAGCTCCACTGAAAGCTTCAACCGATAGGCCGCTTCAGCAACTCACTCCAGAACCTCAAATGGTCCAAGGTACCTCAGGTTTAGCTTTTTCAATCGCCACACCCGCGAGACACCCTTGAACGGCTTGATCTTTAAGTACACATAGTCGCCCACAGCGAACTCCACGTTCCTGTGCTTGGCATTATAGTACTTCGCTTGCCGGTCCTGAGCGATAAGCAACCTCTCCCGAATGGTTCTCACCAAAGAAGTAGCATCCTCCACTTCCGATCGCTTATACAACTTTGACTCACCCGTTTCTAACCAAGACAACGACATGCGACATTTTCTACCATATAGGGCCTCGAAAGGCGCCATCTGAATACTCGCTTGGTAGCTATTGTTGTATGCGAACTCCATCAAATAAAGGTGGTCCTCCCATTGCTTTCCAAAATCCAGGACACACATGCGGAGCATGTCTTCCATAGTTCTATTGACCCTCTCGGTCTGCCCATCCGTTTGCGGATGGAAGGCTGTGCTGAATCTCAGCTTTGTTCCCAACATTTACTGCACAAGCCTCCAATCATTGGACGTGAACCGCCCATCTCGGTCACTCATGATGCTGCGAGGTACACCATGAAGCCGTGCTATGTTATCCATATAAAGCTTTGCCAACTTCTCCACTGGATCATCCTTCCTATGCGGAATGAAATGCGACACCTTCGTTAACCGATCAACAACCACCCAAATGGCGCCGTTCCCCTTTTGCGACCTTGACAAACCGTGCACAAAGTCCATAGAGATGTCGTCAAATTTCCACTCCGGGATAGGCAAGGACTTAAGAAATCCTCCCGGCTTTTGACACTCCGCCTTCACCAAGGCGCAAGTTTGGCACTTCACTACGTAAAGCGCCACATCTTTCTTCAAACCCGTCCACCAAAACAGTTTCTTCACAACACGGTACATCTTCGTGCTCCCCGGGTGAATCGAGTACTTGGTATGGTGTGCCTCGTACAACAACTCCACCCGCAAATTACCCACACTTGGGACGCACAGACGGCCGTCTTTCCAAAGCAATCCGTCCTGAATGACGAATTGGGAATTTGACCCATCCAGAGCCTCCACCATGAACTGCTTCATATGAGCATCCATATCCAAAACCTGCCGAATACGATCAGCCAGGTCATATTGGACTTCAGTCCAATTCAGAATTGCTTCAGCACTTGATTGCCTGTCCACACAAACAATCTCCAATGCCTCCAAATCCCGCACCAACCGCTCATCATGCACCGATAGCCAATTGGCTTGAGCTGGGGCTCGGCGACTCAACGCGTCCGCAACCGCATTCCATTTTCCAGGCACGTAGTGGATCTTGAATCTATAGTCCCCCAGGAACTCCATCCATCTACGCTGTCGCATATTCAAATCTTTCTGATCAATAAGATACTTCAGACTCTTGTGATCGGTGTAGATATCAATCTTCACACCGTACAAGTAGTGTCTCCACAGCTTCAAGGCAAAAAACACGGCCGCTAACTCCAAGTCATGGACCGGATAATTCCTCTCGTGCACTTTCAGCTATCTCGAGCCATAAGCTATTACACTTCCGTGTTGCAGTAGCACGCAACCCAAACCACTGCCAGAAGCATCACTATAAATCTCATAGCCTTCGGTCCCACATGGCGAACTCAGCACAGGCGTCGTGGTCAACCGACACTTCAACTCCTCAAAAGCTCGCGCGCACTCCAGCATCCAAACTAACTTATGCTCCTTCCTCGTCAAAGTAGTGAGAGGTAACGCTATCCGTGAGAAGTTCTCTACGAAGCGCCTATAATAGCCGGCAAGCCCCAGAAAACTCCGGACTTCCGCTACAGTAGCAAGCTCAGGCCACTCCCGTATCGCAACAATCTTCGCCGGATCCACAGCAATACCCTCTCCACTCACTATATGCCCGAGGAACGCCAGTGAGGATAGCCAAAACTCGCACTTCGAGAACTTGGCATACAACTGATTTCTCCTTAGCGTCTCCAGAACCAAATGAAGATGCTTGAAGTGATCTTCCTCACTTTGCGAGTACACCAAAATATCGTCGATGAAGACGAACACGAAATGGTCCAAGTACTCCCTGAAGGTCCTGTTCATCAAATCCATGAACACTGACGGCGCATTAGTCAGCCCAAACGGCATGATCGTAAACTCATAATGTCTGTATCTCGTACTAAACGCTGTCTTCGGGATATCACTCTCTCTTATTCGCAGCTGATAGTACCCAGCCTTGAGATCTAACTTCGAGTACACCGTCGACCCGACTAACTGATCAAAAAGATCATCAATCCGGGGGATCGGGTAATTGTTCTTCTCCGTCAGCTTGTTGAGCTCCCGATAATCAATACATAGCCTCAAGCTTCCGTCCTTCTTCTTAACAAAGAGGACCGGTGCGCTCCAAGGCGAAGAACTCGGGCGCACATACCCTTGCTCCAACAACTCTTGCAGTTGAACTTTTTGCTCCGCCATTTCCTTAGGCGCTAGCCGATAAGGAGATCGTGACACAGGCTTTGCACCTAGTACCAGCTCAATCGTAAAATCTATCTCCCGCTGAGGCGGGGCTCCAGGAAGATCTGCGGGGAACACATCATGGTATTCCGATACCACTGAAATACTATCCAACACGGGCTTCGGCTTCGCAACCTCCACTAGTGTAAAGAACAGTTCTGCACCGGCACGAACCGCCTTCACCACCTAAAGAGCAGACATCAACGTCTTTCTCGACCCCTTTAAGCCCGTAAAAGTCGTCTCACGACTTGCTCCCAGCTTGACTTCCTTGCGACCGCAGTCAATATAGGCCTTCTGCTCCGAGAGCCAGTCCATGCCAAATATAACGTCGAACTCCACCAACGGAAGTAAAGATGCCTGCAGGTCGAACTCCTGATCCCCAATACGAATCTTAACATCGCAGATCCTATCCGCTCGCATCGAATACCCATTGGGCAACAACACATCCAACTTATCCTTCTCCATCGAAGAAGGGACTCCGATGCGTGATATAAATCCTTCGGACAAGAAGGAGTGTGAAGCTCCCGTATCGAAGAGTGCTCGTGCCGGATTTTCACAAATCAATACAAATCCTAGACAAGCAGTGGTAAGGTAACATGTGCATAACAAGTATTTAAAGAAATTGACTTGCTATAAATTAAACCGTACTTGTCACCACATCAGCTTGTTTGATGGCCTCCTGTTGGCCAAGATTATAGACCCTCGGTTGGGCCGGAGCATAGTGGGATGCGGTCGACTCCACCGCCTTGCCCTTCTCTTCATAAGTAGCTCCCGGCTTTCTCTCGGACTTAGGACGTCCGCTCCAACAGTCACGGGCAAAATGCCCCGTCTTTTCACAAGTAAAACACGCACCCGGGGTCCGACCCGTAGTCGCCCCAGAAGCACCAGAAGGAGCTGGACCCGAAGTCCTATGCTTCTTGAAAGACCTCCGATAGCCGGACTATGAAGTAGTCGGCACTTTAAATTCAGATTTCTTCTCACCCAAGCTTTTCTTTGCTTGTACATTCTTCATGTCCTTCTCCAAGGACGGGGCAGTATTGACCAAGGTTAAGAAACCCCGTGTCATCGGCCCCGAGAGTAATAATCTCAACTCATCTCTCAAGCCTTCACAGAAGCGATTAGTCTTGCGCTCCTCATCCACAATAGTGGAGCTAGCATAACGACTCAAACGAGTGAACTTATGGAGATATTCATCCACGCTCTTCTCACCCTGAACCAACTTCAGAAACTCATTCTCCAACGCAATCCTCTGCATCGAAGGGAGGTATCTAGCCAAGAACAATCTCGAGAACTCTTCCATCGAGACATCACCAAGTTGCCTACCTCTCAGTAAGTGCAGCTCCAATCCTTCCCACCACATTCTCGCTTCACCATCCAGAAGGAATGTAGCGATGGTGGTCATTTGCCACTCCTCCGTCTCCGTTGCTGTCATGACTCTCTTCACCCTAGAGAGCCAGTCTTCAGCCTGAGATGGGGTTCCCAACCCCGAGAATAACAGAGGGTTAAAGCTTATTATATGCTTAAGCTGCCTCTCGGTTGCCCTCCTTGGCACCACCGGTTCCACAACCACTTGCTCCACTCTCCTCAACTCAGCCTCTTGAAGAGGTTCCTGCTCCATCACAGGAGCGGGCTGCTGCGTTTGCCTTGCAGGCTGCGCATTTATCACGGCCAAAACTGCTTCAACCACCAATCGTATATTCTCAGCCGATAGAGGTGTTGCAGGAGCAACATCTGGTGCACTGCTAGCCTCAGAAACTCGACGTTCCGGCGGCCCAACACCACTTCTGGTCAACTATAGTGGTACAAAACACCGTTAAGCGACCAAATAAATTGCAAACAGCAATTATAGGAACACGCAGGTTCCTCAAACACATGTATTTTCATTCCTAAGTGGACATTCATGGGTTCTTTTACTGTTATAACGATGACGCACACAATGTGCTCACCACCCCTGAAAAAGAATTCGTCCACGAATTCACTTTAAGCCCGACCAAAACCAGTAGTCTGATACCAAATTGTAACACCCCCTATCCGTCGCATAGCATATAGCAGTAGGTCTGGCCGGGGCCCGACGTCGTATGCCACAGACAGACCGGGTGGTTACTCATGGAAACCATCCAACCAATCTCAACGTCCTACACAGAGCATTCTAGCGGAAGCAGTTTATAAAAGTTGCAAATAAGAACCCAACATTAAAGCATGAATGTCCACTAATCCAAAATAGGAATGTTATACAAATACCAACACAAGCCTTAAGGCCTTACAAAATGTTTCACTTGATATTACATGATTTACAAACCACGGCACGCAGGCCGGTCATACATGAATGAAACAGTAAACACTTCCAATTAGGCCTTCGAGGGCCGGCTTCGCACTTGGGCTTTAGCCCGCTATTGACCGCTTGGTCCAGCAGCACCTGCAAGCAACAAACCACCGCACGGTGGCAAAACAAGGCAACGGTCAGCAATGCTGACCAAATTATAACGATCCCGCCCCCAACTCGGGGCGGCGATGCTCCTTCCCTGCATTTCATTAGCATAAGCGAGCAATATATAACCATAAACAATCCATCACAGACGTTGGCTCGCACGGCCACACGCCCCGTGCTCTCAGGGCACATTCTCGGTGAACCGGTCGATGTCACGTCAATTAAAGCCATAGACATTCCGGAGTCACCACCGCCACTTAGACGACCAAACCTATGAGCAGTTTGTATTCCTGGCCTGGGTCACGACAATTTAATCCATTGACCGCCAAAGACCCTAATCTATGCCAACGGCAAGTGCCACGTGCCTTTAGGTCTCTTTAACTGAACGACATAGAACGGGTACGGCCCCATCTAACCCGTGCTCACATCGCAACGACAATTTAAGCCATTTGCGCGGGTCAAACTTCCACCGAGTCCCATTTCCATCACAATTCACATAACCCGGTTATGTTCAAGTTGGCTCTCAGGCCACCAAGTTGGAAAGATCTCGCATCCGCCCAGTTTTCCGGGTGCACCTTTGGGTTAATCCCCAATGCTCCCTGTTGCAATCTACCGTGTAGAGAACCCGAAAAACAATCAATAGCACGGAGTCTTCTCCGGCATTTATGCAATGCAACATCACCGATCCAGACCAACATGTCCGGGTAGGCTTCACACATCAAGCCTATGTCCGTTCTCGCTTACGGACTCTATACAACGGGGACTTCACATATCTACCCGAAGGAACGCCTCCAACTCTCCGCAAACTCGCGAGAGAGGGCTTCCTATGCAAAGAAGGAGAGCTACTCATGCTCAAGAAGAGAATCGTTACCCTAGCATTCCTCTTTGGCGCCATGGAAAAGTAAGCGGATGAAAAGCACCGCACTAGCTTTGCCTCCGTGGATCCGGAGTCGGCTCGCGATTTGGAGCTTCGAAGCTCCTCCAATGGCCGGATCTAGCTCCTTCTTCCTTCCTTGGCTCTCCTCTCTCTCTAAGCTTTTAGAAAGATGATAACTTATGAAAAGTGAGGGTTTCTAAGTCCAATCCCGGGTATATCCCTTCAGGAACAACCCCCAGCCGTTGGATCATCAATTAAAGAAATGAACAGCTTTGATTCGGGACTGAAATGCCCAATCTGGACCGCACACGGCCTGGCACACACCCGTGTCCAGGGCCGTGTGCCTCATTCGCCGTCAAAATCGGCTCACCTGGAACCTCACACGGGTATCGAACACGCCCGTGTTCGACTTGACACGCCCGTGTTCCACCTGACACGGCCGTGTGGCCGGCCGTGTACCCCCATCATTTTTCCCCGAAAACAACCCGAGCACTGCACGAGTTCTAGGACACGCCCGTGTCCTTGCCCGTGTCACCTCAACACGTCTGGGCTCCAGGCCGTGTACACGGTCTCGACACTCGACACTTCATCGAGCGAAGATCGTCGACCTAATGACACGCCCGTGTCCTAGGTCGTGTGCCTTGTCTCGACACAATGTCGAGACCAAAGTGTCGACTTCCCGGGACGAGTGTCAACACGGGTTGACACGCCCTGCGACACGCCCGTGTCGTAGGCCGTGTTCCATGTCTCGACACTACGTCGAGCACAGAGTGTCGACTTTGCGGGCTAAGTGTCGACACGGGTCGACACGCCCTGCGACACGCCCGTGTCGCAGGCCGTGTGCCCAATCTCGACACAATGTCGAGCTCAAAATGTCGACTTCCCGGCTGAGTGTCGACACAGCTTGACATGCCCTAGGATACGCCCGTGTCCAAGGCCGTGTGCCTGCTGCCAGAACCCAAAATTGGCCCAAAACGTCCCCCGTCGCTCCTTTGAGTTTCGGGGCATTACACCACCAGTCTGCAAGACTGTCTGCCAAGGCCGCGCGGTCTGCCTGATCAACCCCCACTTTCACTTCAATAATTTCAACACTCCCCCTTGAAGTGAGAAGTGGTGACCAAACCCAGCAGTTCCCGTAACCGTTCAAATGGCCCCTTCGACAACGGCTTAGTGAAGATATCTGCGATGTTTTCCTCGCTCCGCACATGCCCAACCATAAGAGACCCCTCCAACACCTTCTACCGAATGAAGTGGTCCTCAATCTCTACATGCTTGGTCTGAGCGTGACAAACTGGATTATTAACAAGTTTCAAAGAACTCTCGTTGTCACCGCGAAGCAGAGTTGGAACTCACACTTCTTCATGACCATCCTCTACTAGCCTCCTCATCCAGATGGCTTCCCGAGTTGCCAAGGCCGAAGCCTTGTACTCCGCTTCCGTAGTAGAGACGGACACTAAGTCCTGCTTTTTACTGCACCATGAAATACCCGCTGATCCGCATGTGAAAACATAACCATATATCGACTTTCGATCATCTTAGTCTCCCCCATAATTAGCATCAGTGTAGCCATATAGAGAAAAGCCTGTGTCCCTCCTATACAGGAGTCCCATATCAGAAGTAGTCTTCACATACTTCAGAATATTTCTCGCCGCTACCAGATGACGTTTCCTTGGTTCCGCCATATAACGACTAACTCGGCCTACAACATAAGTAATGTCTGGCCTTATAATCGTCAGGTAAATCAAGCTCCTAACCAAAGCTCGGAACACCAAGTGATCAGGAAGAATTTGCCCCTCATCTCGTGGAAGATTCATGCCACAATCTCGAGGAGTAGAGCTACTCTTACCCTCCGTCAAGCCGAATCGATGAACGATCTGCTCAGAATAGCGCCTTTGAGAGAGGAGTATCACGCACTTCTTCCTTTCAACATCGAGTCAAAGGAAGTGGTGGAGCTCACCCAAATCCTTTATCTCGAACCAAATAGCTAGCTCGGCCCTGAGCCTAGCTACCTCCTACTCAGAGTTTCCCGTAATGATCATGTCGTCCACGTACAACAATACCAAGACATGAAGCTCCCCTTGTTTCTTTATGAACAGGCTTGAATCTGAATCAGAGGCAAAGTATCCGCAGAACTGCAGGTATTTTGCGATCTTCCCATACCATGCCTGTGAAGCCTGTTTCAACCCATAAAGAGCCTTCTTAAGCTTGCAGACATAGTCTGGATGTTCTTCAGATAAGTAACCTAGTGGTTGAACCATGAAGATGTCTTTATCTATCTCTCCGTAAAGAAAAGCATTTTTTACATCAAATTGCCACATCTTCCATCCTGGGCAAGCAACAAATACGATCACCATCCGCACCAAAGACATTTGGCAACTGGACTAAACGTCTCTTCATAATCTTCGTTGTACTGTTGGGAGAACCCTCGAGCAAACAGACGATCTTTGTATCTTTCGATACTTCCATCAGCCTTCTTTAGTTTGTACACCCACTTACATGTCACAGGAGTAACTCCAACTACCTTACGCACAAGGTCCCAAGTATCAATCCTTCTGAGGGCTACTATCTCCTCATCAATAGCGTCATCACACTCATTGACTCCAGTGGCATCTTCAAACATTAAAGGCTCCCGCATATCTAGGGGGTCTACGAAGAAACAGGAGACAAAGCTCGCCATGTTTCCTTTGATGTAACGAGCTGGTGGTTTAATGGTCCTCTTTGATCTTTGAAGGGCCTGACCATTACTGACCACCTCCGATGCACCTTCTGCATCATCTCCATTCTCGGGCAAACTTGGAGAAATGCTCCCCCTGCTTCCTGAACCAGAAGCCTCCGCCCTGGAGATTGAAGCACCTAGAGTTCTGGGTGACAACGACAGCTTCACCAGAAGATCCTTAGCAGGTTCCACCTGCCCATCATCAGATCTGCTCTCCTTCAGCTCAACAGAGCTACCTACATATGATGTCAGCTCATCAAAGACAACATCTCTTGATACAACTAACTTCTTCGTCGCAGGATCCATACACTTCCATCCTTTCTTTCGCTCATCATAGCCCACAAAGACAAGCTTCCTCGCCTTTGCATCAAGCTTGGACCTCAGAGCATCTGGGATGTGTATATAGCAGGTTGATCCAAACACCTGAAGGTGCTCAAAATTAGGCTTCTCCTTGAACATCAGCTCATGAGGAGACTTCATGTTAATTAGACTCAGGGGCATTTGATTGATTATGTAGGTTGTGCGGGACATTCCTTCCGCCCAAAAGGACCTCAGAATGCCTTTTATATGAAGCCATCATTTGCAGGTTTCCGTAAAATGACGGATCATCCTCTCCGCTACTCCACTTTATTGTGGAGTATGTGTACAAGTATTCTCCCTCCGGTTGCCTTGATTCCTGCAGAAGTTAGAGAACTCAAGTGATATGAACTCACCTCCGTTGTCCATTCTCAACTTCTTGATCCGCAGGCCAAGCCGGCCCTCCACCAGCTCCTTGAACTCCACGAACAACCGGAAAGCATCTGACTTCTCTTTCATGAAGTACAGCCACGTGTACCTCGTATAGTCATCAATCAATACGAGCATATACCTGCTCTCTCCAAGACTGGCAGTGACGGTTGGTCCCATTAGATCACCATGAACACACTCCAATGGTGCTTTAGACCTTGTTTGTGACTTGTCAAATGGAAGGCAATATGCCCTTCCATATTGACATCCAACAGAAACATGACCATCACCATAGGAAGACAACTTAGGCGAGAATTTCACAAGCCTCCTCACCACCATGGCTTTCAGCTTGTACATCCCCACGTGCCCCATCCTTTCATGCCAGATAGCCGCGCTATCATTGGCCCTCATCCGATCAACATAGGAGCCTATTGATAGAACAAATAGGTCATTTAGTTTCCTTCTAATGTGAGAAATATCAGCCTTTACCGCTAATACGTTCCGGAGAAATATCACTTCTGCTTGGCCGAACAGAAAGTGATAGCCTGCATCAACCGCGTTGTTCACAGAGAAGAGGTTCTTCTTCATGCCCGGTACGTAATAAACACTCCTTAACATGAGTTGCCCCTTATCACTACCCAATGACACAACTCCCTCCTTGACTGCATGTATAGAATCATCAGCAGTAATAACATCTTTACTTGAGTAAGCCTGTAGTGAAGAGAACTTTGACTCATCCCCGATGAGGTGATGACCACACCCAGAGTCGATAATCCAGTCATCTTCGTTATTGATGGAGGATATTGTACAGACACGCATGACCGTCATGAAAGCATTCCCCCATCTAGCTCCCTCAGCACTGGAATAAGCCTCCTCCTTGCCTGCAGCATGACCCGGTGGAAGCTTCACCTTGCAGTCTTGTTTGAAGTGACCCGGCTAATTGTACCTATAGTGCTTTGGTCCTTCCTTCTTCTTCTCATCACTCTTAGAAGAGTAACTCTTCTCTTGATGTTATGAAGTTGATGGACTATCGCCAACAGGTTTCTTCTTCTTGTCCCATCCCTTCTTCTTCCCTGAGAAGAGAGCCTCACTATCTCCTCCAGAGACAGTCATACCAGTCATCTACCTTGCTAGGCTCTCCTATGAAGCCAGCAAGTTCTCCAGCTCTAGCAATGATGGCTTAGTGGCTCAGCCTTGAACAGAAATCATGAAGGCCACATACACCTTCCGTAAGCAACAGATGATGTGCCTATCGAGCTTCGCCTCCAAAATAGCCTCATAGGGGTCTAATGCTAATATCTCAGCGAATAGGTTCTTCATTTTCAGGAAGAATGATCAGATAGACAAGTCTCCCTGAGTGGCTCTCGCCAATTCATTCTCCAAGAACTGTAGTCGCACTGCATTCATCCTGTTGAACAACCCATCAAGGGAAGTCCAAATCTCTGCAGTTGATTGACATCCAAGGATGTGATCAAAGAGGTATGGTGAGATAGCCCGCTTCAGAGTAAACTCCGCCCTTGCATTTGTTTTTTTCCAAGCTCTCACCTATTCAGCATCCCCAGTAGCAGTAGTAACTTCTTGATTGTCATCACAACAGACGACCTCCCAAAGATCCTCACCCAGAATATAGCTTTCCATGCATAACCTCCAATTCTTAAAGTTGGTCGGCGTTAAAAGCTCAATACTAAGACCTCTTGCTAACCCATATTCCATTGCAACAACCAATGATCTATTATCTTCCAGAAGCACCGAGCACAACAGATGTTTGATCACTGCTCAAACCTCTGTTCCCTCTGATACCATGTTAAAATTACTCAAGATGATCAGGGAGATAGCTCTGATACCAAGTGAAACTTTCAAAACTATCAAGATGACATCTTGATCAAGCGGAAAATGGGAACCAAGCGCAGGAACACTCAACCATAAACTAAGCTCAATAAATCAGACACAGCAGAAGGCAACAACCAGTCTTGTATTATCAATAATCTTCTTTACAAGGCAGGACATACATGGCGAGACATGAATCGCCGATGTACAAAGTAAGATCATACAAACAAAGTAAGAACAACAAGCCGGGCGGATTGCCTCAGAGACCGCCGAGACCGCCAAGCTTCTGCTGCACCGAACTTAACTATGGAGTCCGTATAGACCGCGGACAACCCGTTATTCTGCTGAACACTTTTGTCCGCTCTCTGCAAGCCACTTGACCACAAAAGTCTCCTAGCTTCCAGAGTCCGCGAACAAGAAGCTGCCAAACTGAAGAACAGACCGCCGAGACAGGCAGACAAGTTATTGAACTGGGAAAGCTGAATGAGAGAATACCGGCTAGCCGCAAATGCGACCTGCTGCAAACCGCTGATTGATAACTATAAGCTCCACTGATCCCTGACCGCAGTCAGCACCAAAAAGAAGGTTCCAAGTGCTAGCCGCGTAACCTACAAACAGTAAACGGTTAACCTTCTCAAATCATGAGGATAGAAAATCCGAGGCCACGACAATTAACCCGCGCTCAACTTATTATTCATTCAGTTAATTATGATGTCACGGGGGGGGGGGGGGGGTCCTATTTATAGGCCCGAAGAGGAGTGTGGTCACCGTCCTAGTAGATATAAACACCACCCCAGCTCGCAGCTGGCACAAAGAAGTCTACCCAGTTTGCATGGACAAGGCCGGACACCAGCCTATCCGCTTGCCATCAAGGAGGTCTGATAGAAGCCAGTTCGTATCCCAGCGGACACCGCACCAGCCCGTAACAACAATGTCCACGACCAAAGGTACAGACTGCCCGGTCAACAAGCGTGTTGGAAACCTCCTTGTGATTTGGGCTAAGTTCACTATTAGGATTGATGACCCATCATGTATAGTCTAGGGTCATATGTTAGTTCCATGGTTAAGATCAATTATATTAGGTTAGATCACTGAGACCTACCTTCAGAAGACTTCAGAAACTCAAGACTTAAGTGACAAGGTAGTTTTGAAGATTGCAGAAAAAGGAGTTCGACGATATCTGAACTCAGCTCAACGATCGTCGATCGCACATCGACGAATTAAGAGTTCCTTCTCTGAGTTGAGCACGATGAAAGTCCAGCTGAGGTCGACGAACTGTGAGATTATATCAGAATCTCATCTCGACGAAGTGTCTTCTCAGCTCGATGAACTTGGAGCTCAGTTTGGCAAGTACATTTTCTGCTCGACGATCTTGGAGCTTAGCCCGACGAAGGAGAATTATCAGCTCGACGAACTTGGAGCTTAGGTTGACGAAAACTTTCCTGAGTTCGACTAACTCCATCCAGGTTCTGTTCGACTATCTTCTCTGCAGTTTCTCAGATCGACTAAGTCAGTTTAATTTCAAGTAATTAAGACAGTAATACTCTGTTAATTAATGCTCAATATTCTCAAAAATATAGTGGTTTCCTCGTAACATTAATTAGGGATTTCATAGAGTTATTACTTAACATATTTACTGGGATAGTTGGGGAAATATATTAAAGACAAATTAGCCATTCCAATTCCCAAAAAAATGCAGAGAAAGTTGAAATTCAAATCAACAATCAAGATATAAAAGAAATTTTTAGAAGATTGCCTAGCAGTCAAAATTACTGAGTCAGGAAAAAGAAGAAAGAGAACATCTACAACAGAGAACAAGAGACAAAAAAAAAAGAACATCTTGTTCATCATCATCTTCTTCTTCTTCTTCTTCAAGTTTTCTTCCAGTAACACAATCTACAATCTGAGACCAAAAGTTCAATCTCTCAGAGACATTTACTGGAAGAAGAAGATTTCATCTTGAAGGCCTACACCGTGAAGCAAAGTCTCCTACTCCTGATCAGATTTCAATAACTCAGGGGGAGCTTCGACAACATAACAAGATCCACTAGTCTTCTTAGAGGATTGAGACAGAGAAGACAATATCAATTTTATTTTCTCTCTCTGTGTACAGGGTTATAACTCCCTTTAAAAGTTAAACCTCTTGGTTGTCAAGTTACCTGATCAAAAGACTTGGTTTGGTTTTTGGGGACCTAATCAAAAGCTCAAAGGCTTGCTAGATCTCCCTTAGAAAATAGATCTTGTAGTGACAGGGCACCTGATCGAAAACTTATGGTGATAGGGCACCTGAACAAAAACCTGTGGTGGTAGGGCACCTTATCAAAAACCTATAGTGGATTCCTACCAGGGTGGTAGAAGAGTGGATGTACCCAGGTTTATTGGGGAACCACTATAAATTTCCTTGTGTCGTCTGGTTGTGCTCAATTCTTTATTTTGATGTGTTGTGATACATTTTATTTTGTTATATATATTTATATCACCTATTTTAATCCGCTGTAAAGATAACTTAAAGTTTTTAAAATAGTCTATTCACCCCCCCTCTAGAGTTAATTAGATCAAACCCTCACTTTCAAGTGATATCAGAGGCATCACTTTCACAGCGGACATTGTGCGAATCTGTGGACACGAACAACAGTCCGCTAGCTCCAAACCAGTTCGCCTGACAGTGAACTCCGTGGTTACCTCCTAACCGCATTTCAACCAGACCGCAAATATTCAACCTATCCGCAAGGCTACCTCTTAAGGACACACAACTAGGCCGCAATATTAGACCGCACCACCAGTCCGCAAGACTGTCCGCCCAGGCCACGCGGTCTGCCTGGTCAACCCCCACTTTCACCTCAATAATTTTAACGTGTTCTAGATCAAGAGGAAATCCCATGTTATCTCGATCTTGTTGGCCTATGTGAAAGAAAGGTTCCCATGGTTTTTGAAAGTTATTAATTGTCTTCCTAAATCACCTAGAGGGGGTGAATAGGTGAGATGTGTGTCTTTTTGCGGAATGAAAATTTTAGATCTATGCACAGAACTATCTACCAAACAATCACAGACGAAGCAAAATTTATAGTGGTTCCCCAATCTTGGGTACATCCACTTTCCCTCACCGATCTAGCAATAAACTAGACTTGGCTACTCCACTATCTCAGATTGAAAACCAATCCTACACCTCGGAACAACGTTCCTACAATCTCGATCCACAAAACAGATCTACACTCGGAAGATAAAACTTCCTACAATCTCGGAGATAAAGGCTCCTACACTCGGAGAAAATTCTCCTACAAGAATGAAATAAAATGTATATAGATATACAAACAATGAATCTTTGTCAGATCTGCAAGTAATCAGCCAGGATCTTCCTCTTCTAGGCTTTGCGGCTTTATCAGAGAGGTGAAGAAAATCTCGACGAAATCAGATCTGGATCTTCTTGGCTTCACACGATCGGATAGAAGATGAAGAAATTAAGCTACGATCTCGATCTGTAAACCTTCTTAATCTGAATCCTCTGAAATTGAAAACCCTAGCCGGATGAGAATCGGCGACGGCGGCTTTCGCTTCTTGGAGAGAGAGAGGAAATCAGAGAACTTAGAAATTCGGCTGTAAAAACTTCTGATTAATCTTCTTCTTAGGGTTTGTCGGTTTGACAAGACCTTATATAGGATTCTCAATAACAGTCATAATTAATTCATAATGAGGTACACGTTGACCAATCACGTCAAGGCTCATTAAGGAATCTATTAATTCTGGACTTAACGAAATTTTCAGAAAACTGAAGTAAAATACTCAAGTGAAGAAGTTACTACTCGAGTACTTTGCAGAACTACTCGAGAGAGATGAAGATAACTACTCAAGTACTTTGAGACAGTTACTCGAGTAACCTGAAGAAAACTACTCGAGTATATACTTGAAGAAAATTGAGCAGTGAATCAGCTACTCGAGTATCAAAAAGACTTACTCGAGTACTTAAGGAATTACACGAGAAGTGGAGTTAGACTACTCGAGTAAATGAGAATAAGCTACTCGAGTGGTAGATGAACTACTCGAGTCAGGGACTAAGAATATTTTCTTGAATATAATTCTAGGTTACTCGAGTAGTGAAGTTGAACTACTCGAGACAATAAGAACTACTCGAGTATATGGAAATGACTACTCGAGTAATTGACTTAGAAATTTTGAGGGAAGAAAATTTTGGTTACTCGAGTACAAACTCTGGACTACTCGAGTAGAAAATGAACTACTCGAGTACATGACTTAGCTACTCGAGTAAATAAAAATTACACGAAGTGCAGACTTATGAAACTCAAGACAGAATGTATAAACTACTCGAGTACTATAAAGTACTACTCGAGTAATTTACTTAGAATATATCTAGAGAAGAAAATCAGTCAACCCGAGAATAAGAAGGAAACTACTCGAGTAGTTGTCTTAACTACTCGAGAGCCATGAAAAGACTACTCGGGATCTATCATCCTTACTCGAGTAAGGATAATTTTAGTCATGTATTAACTAAGCTATTCACTCGAGTAGATATAAAACTACTCGAGTAAAACACTTAGTAAAATCTTTTTGACATAATTTTCTTCTTCTTTGGTGAAACCAGCATCAAGTCTTTTCCAATTTGTCCTAGTTCTTGAATATGAAGTGTATCCCAATAGAGAGAATACACATGAGTCAATACCTTGGATCACACAATGAGGGATTACATTGTATGCTTCTATGTTTGGTGACCCATTGTAGACTGACATTAGTCTATACTTACCATTAGAATCCTGCAAACACATAACTTAAATAAAGCATCAAATACAACTTATTCATCTTAGTTCAAGGAGGACTTCATCAAATCTGGGTTAGTGTGGATACAATACCCAACAATCACCCCCTATTTGTAGAAGTCATAACCCTTTATACTACGGTGAATTATAGATAAAAAAGTGCTAAATAGATAAATCAGTGTAAGCAAGCAGAAGACTAGAAACAAAGTTTATATGATCAAAAGCTTAGAATTATATAAATGTGATTTCCAAAATATCGTTTCTACAACAAGATCATTTCCACATCGCATATGTCCTAGTAGTTTAGACTTGGTGGTGCTGCCTGTCTTGCTTCTCTTGATGTATCCTCTGGTAGCTGTATGGCTTGGGGTAGTACTTAGGAGGTGTTGGAGGAGCAGCAGGGTTATTCCTCCCAAATTCTCTATCATATAGTCTCCTCTTGGTCATAGATTTCTCATATAACTCCCATTCCTGGGAACTGTAATGAATATTCCTGCTTTCATGGATGTCCATAACAAGTTTGAGTGTATTTAAGATGAGGGACTTAGAGGTAGGAGACCAGATCTCTGCAAATTTTGGAGCTTTCCTCTTATCAGCATCAGAGACTAGAATTGACCTACTGGCAGAGGGACCTTCACCATACTTTCTTTTCTTTATAGAAGTCTGTATCTCAGGAGGAGCTTGGAGAAAAATATCTGCAGGGTCATCCTCCCAGAGTTGAGCATAAGAGTCTGGAGGAGGACCTTCCTGGCCTTCAGGTCTGGGAGAGAAAGTAGGTTGCAGAGGAGGAGCTTGAGCAGGAGCAGCAGCAGCTAAGGGGTTTAGGTGATGAGGAATGATATTGGGATCAGCAGTAAACTCAGGCAGGAATTGATTGTGCATCCATACAGTAGTGTCATAGGTATAGAATTTGACACTCTGAATTTGGGTTAAGACATCATCATGGATCTCTTTCACTTTGGCTTTCCAAAGCTTTTGCTGGAGGGCCTCTGATTTTTCTAAATATTCTTTTACTAAACTCTCCCCCTTTCTGACTTCAACAAATAGCTGAGAGATAGTATCTTCTTTGAAAGTTGCAACCTCTTCACAGATCTTCATTTTGGTAGCTTCAGCTCTTTTTTCCAATTCAATTTGATTACCAGCAAGGGTTATACCTTGCTCCATCACTTGACCAACACTAGTAATAGTGTAGTCTAGTGCCTTCCCACCAATTTGGAAAAGGTGTCTGAGCTGATCAGTATTGTGCTGGATTTCTGCAAACCCTCTGCTCATCTCAGTCTCTAGAGCAGTGACTTTATCAGTAACTGCTTTAATTGAAGCATCAAAGAAAGTTCTCTATTCTTGAAGCAGAAGGACAACTTGAGCTATCAAAGCATTGGATGAAGCAGTAGTAGCAGCAGGAGGAGCATTAGTAGAGGGAACTGGAGGAGGAGGAGCTACCCATGGAGCTATTGCTGTAATGGTGACAGAGCTTCCTGCTCTTGTAGTGTGAATCAGGGCATCCCCTTCATCAGTGATTGTGTGTATGGAGAAGTCCAGATTCCTTAAAGGAGCTTCAGCTGGCTCAGGGGATTGCTCATCAACAATGAAAATGGTCTCAACCTGCTCTTGGTGTGTAGCAGGAGACTTTTCTGGAGAAGGAACAAGAGATGGAGATTGAACTGGAGTGGAGGATGGTTGTATGTCAGTAGTGGGTTCCTTTGGAGAGAGAGGAGGAGGAAGATCATTTGCAGTCAATTCTTCTATCATCTCACTGATAGCAGCTTCTGTGGAAAGGAGATCTTCTTGATGTTGTTGTTCAGATGGAATCTCTTCTAGAGTGTGAGCTGGAGGAGGATTAGGTGCTGGAGGTGTGAAGACCATGTATAAAGCAGAAGGAACAAGCTCCCCCTCAAGAGATGCACCAGAGGAGCTGGCAAACTGATGTGTAGAGGGAGATGGGGTCCTGTCCTCTATGACTGGAATTTCTTGACCTTTTGCAGCTTGTGTTGGATTTTACAGCTTCAATTCCCATCTGTGTATGGAGGATATAGATACTTTCTTCATGTGGTGAAGAATAGTCCCTTTAGAAAAACTGAAGACCTCTGGGTTGATTTCATGGAGAAGCAGAGAAATGATTCTGGCATAGTTAGGGGCTTTAATGTTGTCTCTGATTTTGTCTAATATCATCATACCAAACTGAAATTTCTTTCTGCAGACTATGGCTTGCATTATGTCAAAGAAAGAAAAGGTGATATCTCTTATAGAGTTGGTTTTGCAAAGAAGGACCTTCCCAATTATGTCCACCAGTAATTTTCCTTGAGGATTCATCTAAGAGCGTTTGATGGACTGTTCTTCAGGATAAATGCCACAGAACAGACATGTTCTGTCAGACTCAGCAGGCCCTAGATGATCTTCTTCATCTACAATCGGCATTCGAAGAAGGTGAGAAACTGAGGTCTTTGTAAGCTTGATTTTGATACCTTTGACATTTGATTTGAGGACGGCACCATGTCTCTTAACCTTGACATTTCTGAAGAACTCAGCGACTTTTGGAAAGAGGATTCGACAGGGTTCTTGGAGAATGAAGGTGAGTCCGGCGGTGTCGAGCAATATCATGAGGTTATGGAAATCATCTGATAATTCAGCGATACCGGCGACGACAAGTTCGGTTTCCAATCTTCGACGAAGCAGCCATGATCCAGAAACTGTAGGAGAAACTGCGGCGGGGATGAAGAAGACGCGGCTCTGCAACTTCTTGACGGAAGGCGAAATGGCGAGCGGCTTACTCGAGAGAGAAAAGAATCTCGTGTAGAGGATGATTTTGGAAATTCTTATTTATATAACCCTAGGTTAATGTCTAATGGAAAGAGAAATAATGGAATCATACCTTAGAAGTAGCGGCATAAGCCTCAGGTTGCGGATAAGAAAATTTGAATCAAGGAGAGAAATCGCTGTCATATACTCGAGTGGCATAATATTACTCGAGTGAAGAATTGGAGTACTCAAGTAGATAGGCTGGAAGTACTCGAGTAGTTAGTTTGAGGTGCTCGAGTAGGTAAGCTGATGTACTCGAGTAGGTGGGTTGAAGTACTCGAGTGAAGTTAGACTACTCGAGTAAGTGATTCGGCTACTCGAGTAAGTTATTTTGCTACTCGAGTAAAGTACTCGAGTGGCTTTTCGAGTACTCGAGTAGGTCAAGTTTCATTACCCGAGTAGATCTTTTACTTACTCGTGTACTTCTTACTCGATTCAAGCAGTTGGCAAATTGTAAAATTCTAACTATTGACTGATCCTTGATCTCTGGGCCTCCTTGTAAGTCCATCTTCTCTACTCTTCTTTGTTGAGCATTCCAAGTTCCGTTTTGAAGAACGAGAACTTGGTCTCGTCTAGAGGCTTTGTGAAAATATCTGCAATCTGCTTGTCTGTAGAGACATATTGAAGATCTATGTCCCCATGCTCCACATGCTCCCGGATGAAGTGATACCTCAGCTCTATATGCTTTGTCCGGCTGTACGAGACTGGGTTGTTGGCTATTGCAATTGCGCTGGAAGAGTCGCAAAATAATGGAATCTTCTGGAACTCCATGTTATAATCTTCAAATTGGTTCTTTATCCATAGCAGCTGTGCACAACAACTGCCTGCAGAGATGTACTCTGACTCAGCCGTTGAGATAGCTACACAGTTTTGCTTCTTGCTACTCTAGGAGATAAGCCTTCTTCCAAAGAATTGGCAAGTCCCGAAAGTTCTTTTCCTGTCATCTTTGCTCCCTGCAAAATCTGTATCTGAAAAACCTATTAGCTCGCTATCATTACTTCTTGGGTACCATAAGCCAATATTTGGCTTACCTTTAAGGTATCTCAAAATCTGCTTTATAGCAGCATAGTGAGATTCCTTAGAGTTCACCTAAAATCTAGCACAGACACATGTTAAGAATATTATATCAAGTCTACTTGCAGTAAGGTAGAGCAGGGATCCAATTATGCTTCTGTACTTGGTTTCATTAAAAGGTTTCCCTTTTTCATCCTTGCCCAGAGACATAGTTGAATCCATTTGAGTCCTCATCGGGGTTTCATTCTCCATTCCGAATTTCTAAATTAGCTCTTTGGTGAACTTGGTCTGCGAGATGAAAATTCCATCTTTAGACTGTTTCACTTGAAGCCCTAAGAAATACTTCAGCTCGCCCATACTGCTCATTTCAAATTTCCCTTGCATAAGTTATGAAAACTTCTTGTAGAGGTTGTCATCTGTAGAGCCAAAAATAATATCGTCGACATAGATTTGCACTAGCAAAATCTTGCCTTTTATTTCCCTAAGAAATAATGTCTTGTCTATCTTTCCCCTTGTGAACTTGTTCTCAAGTAGAAAGGTAGACAGTGTCTCATACCAAGTTCGAGGAGCTTGTTTCAGACCATATAAGCATTTATGCAATAAGTAAACGTAATCAGGAAAGTTAGAGTCAACAAAACCTGGAGGTTGTTCCACATACACCTCTTTCTTTATGTCACCATTAAGGAAGGCAGACTTCACGTCCATTTGATAGGCAGTGAAGCCTTTGAGTGCAGCATATGCTAGGAATAACCTGATGGCCTCCAGTCTTTCCACAGGAGCATACGTCTGATCGAAGTCGATTCCTTCTTCTTGATGATATCCTTTAGCGACGAGTCTGGCCTTGTTCTTTATGATCGTTCCATCCTCGTCCATCTTATTCCTATAGACCCATTTTGTGCCGATGACGTCCTTACCTTTGGGTCTTGGAACAAGTTTCCATACTTTGCAGCACTTGAACTGATTTAGTTCTTCTTCCATTGTCATTATCCACGATGCGTCTGAGTTTGCTTCCTCAAACATTTTTGGTTCAACCTGCGAGAGAAAACTTAAATATAGATTCTCATTAGTTGTACCTCTATGAGTTTTTGAAAGTCCACCTAGTGTCGGCTATGTGCACCTATGGGGGGGGGGGGAATAGGTGACGTGTAGCGCTTTTGCGGAATTTACGAATGTACATGCACAATAAAAATAAAAAGCACAGCACACAGAATACACAGGCAATTTATAGTGGTTCCCCGACTTGGGTACATCCACTTTCCTCCTTCGACCTATCTCCCAACAAGGGACGACTCGGTCTCTTCTCCAACAGGATTGAAATCCAATCCCTGCACTATCGGAAGGAACCCTTCCACACGTGAGAGTCAACACTCCCACAAAACGGGTTGCACCCAACCCTTACAACACGGAACAATCGTTCCTTTACAACAAAAGTAAATGTAGAATGTACACGAGATACAAACTTCGTTTGGAGACTACGGTGTTCCTCTTCGTTCGACGACGTGTTCGTGAAGTCAACGAAGAGTCTACAACCTTGGTCTCTCTTGGAGAGGATCTCCCCGGAACCGGCGGCGGCAACAAGAGCGGCGGCTAGCTTCGGGATCGGCGGTTATGATGATGAGCGGCGGCTGAACTTGGAGATCCAAACTTCGTAGCGAAGCTAGCTTGGTCTTCCAACGGTCACACGAGGATCGGTCGTCTCGATCGATTCGGACGGGGAAGTTTTTTTCCAATCAACAAATCGAGAGACAAGAGATCTCTGGATAGACACGTGAGACTCAAAGCTTTGCTAAGCTTCTGTCGCCGGAGATCGGGAAGAAAAGCGATCAGCAGCGGCGACGGACTAGCCCGAGCGAGACGGCGGCGGCGGAGAGGAATCGCGATTTTAGGGTTTGCTCTGCTCGGCTTCTTTTTGTCTAGGTATTCCGTTCAAAATACCCGTGTATAAATACTGTAGATGCTTTCCAAAATGACCGTTGTGGGACCCACAAGCTGAATCCCTAAGTCCCGGTCCAGAATCTTAACAGCGGCAGAATCCGGTTCAGGAAGTTCCAGAAAAACGCCCAAGTCAAAATCGGTGAGAATCGAAAGTGATTCTCGCCGAGTCGCCGAGAATCAAAAGTGATTCTCGACGATTCGGCGAGAATCAAAGATGATTCTCGTCGAATTTGCCTTGGTAGCACGCACTGCTTTAGGCCAGGTCGAGACGGCGAGAATCAACCAGTGATTCTCGACGATTCGGCGAGAATCACTAGTGATTCTCGCCGAATCGGCGAGAATCACTTGGTGATTCTCGTCGATTCTTACTTAGAAGCAGAGGTGCTTGCTTAGAAGTGGCTGGGTCGAGTTCGGCGAGAATCAACTTCTGATTCTCGACGAATCGGCGAGAATCACAAGTGATTCTCGCCGAATCGGCGAGAATCACTTGGTGATTCTCGTCGATTCTAACTTAGACGAATTTTCGTCTTTCCACCTATGAGATGCTCCTTGACCCATCCTTGCTCCTTGTCTGCTCCTGCACATTTACAGCCCTGTGCTTGAAAATAAGTGTACTCCAATAGAGAGAATACACGTAGGCCAACACACTGATCTGCTCAACGAGGGATTACGTCGTGCAGACCCGTGTATATTGACCTACTGCACCCTGACATTAGTGTGCACTTAGCGTGGAAAAACTGCAAGCACAACTAGAAAGATTTTATCAAATACATAGTCTATTGACCTTAGCTTGTCCAGGGGCTTCTTCAAATCAGGTACATTGTGGATACAATACCCAACAGTTTTGACATCATCCCGGGGATCTCCTATGATCTGGTCCAAGGGGTGATCCTTCAGATGTCTGAGCTCTAGAGTCCTTGCATCTGGATTATCTTCAATCACCGGAGTTACTTCTTCATCTTGGATGACTTCTTCATCTTGATCATCAACCTCTCCAAAAGGGGTTGGAGTGGTGATCTTGATGAACTTTTCACCTTTATCTTTGGACGCTTCATCCAAGCTGAATTCTTTTAGCTTTGCACCTGCATCTTCAATGAGCACACTAGAGGAGTTGCTTTGCAACAAGCTCATCTCATCAAATACAACATGTACTGATTCCTCTATGACTAGGGTTTTTCTATTAAATATCATGTAAGCCTTACTATGAATACTATACCCTACAAAATACCTTCAAAGCTCTTTTAGCTGAACTTGGTAGTATGATGCTTACCATTATTAAGCACAAAGCATTTACAACCAAAAAAGCTAAAATATGAGACAGTTGGTTTCCTGCCCTTTAGAAGTTCGTAAGGTGTCTTATCGTGGTTCTTGTTTATGAGTGCTCGATTTTGCACGTGCCATGCAGTGTTTATGGCTTCAGCCCAGAAGTACTTCAGAAGTGAAGCATCACTCAACATGGTCCTGCAGGCCTCTATGAGTGTTCTATTCCTTCTCTTGGCTAATCCGTTTTGTTGTGGAGTACAAGGAGAGGAAAGCTCATGAAAGATACCCAAGCTTTCACAAAATTCTGTCATGGCCCCAGACTTGAACTCTGTTCCATAGTCACTTCTAATTTTGACTATGGAGCAGTTGTATTCATTCTGGACTTGTCTGACAAAATTAGTAAAGATGTTGAAGGTATCTAACTTGTGTTTCAGAAAGAACACCCAAGCAAAGCGCGAGTAGTCATCAACAATTACTAATGTATAATCCTTACCTCCCAAACTTCTAATTTGTAGTGGACTGAATAAGTCCATATGCAGTAGATGAAGACATCTATTAGAATCCTTACCAATAATGCTTTTAAAGGTAGCCCTTGTTTGCTTACCTTTTACACATGCATGACAGGGTGTATCTTTGACGTACTTGACATTTGGGGCATCACGTACTAAGTTCATTGAAAATAATTTATTAATAGTTTTGAAATTAATATGTGCTAGTCTCTTGTGTCATTGGTCACCAAGAGATGCACTATCTTTTGCTAAAAAGCACACCAGTGTAGAAGAATCTATATAAATGAAATTTAAACAAAATATGTCTCTGCTTCGAGGGCCGGATAGAATCGTTTCCATATTGTCAACAGATTTTATCAAACACTTATCAGCGTGAAACTCAACTATATATCATTTATCGCAGAGTTGGCTTATGCCAATAAGGTTATGTTCCAAACCTTCAACATAAGCTACATCTGACAAGGATACACTACCATTCGTAATCATACCGTAGCCTTTAGTGATTCCACGGTCTGAACCTCCAAAGATGACTTTTGGTCCATTCACGACTGAATAAAATTTTTGAATTAGGCTTCTTGTCCCGATCATATGCCGAGAGAATCCACTGTCCAAATACCAGATTGGCGTTTTGGTGGCCTTTGGAAATACCTGCAATTAGAATCAGTTTGCCTTAGGAACCCAAATATGTTTGGGTCCTTGGTCTCGGGTTAGAACACTCCCCCTACAAATATTAGCATTAGAAGTAATCTTTCTCGTATTGCTAACATGAGGGGTTGCAGCATTTCTGGGATTAAACCAGCAATCGATGACAAAGTGACCAGTTCTGGCACAACACCAACAATCAAATCTGTTGTTTATTTGTCTTATGTTCTCCTGCTTGACCTTTTGAAATTGTGGTCTAGCAGGGGCAGCATTCTTTGAGGAAGAAGCTTCATGATGATGATAATCACATGTTTTCTTCTCCTCCACTGCCTTTTCTACAATAGGCTTTGCCTTTGGTGCCTTCTTGAAGTTATGACCATGATTGAAAGGGCCATAGCTCTGAAGAGTCACTTCTTCATAGGGTGCCTTAAAGACACTCTCACCAAAGTTTCTGGGGCGAGTCCATCCTTGATAACGAGACTTTGGCTCTACATGGATAGGCCTAGCAAAGTGTCTGTAGGATGAGTCAAGATCAAACTCATTTGAAGGAAATATTGTTGGGTTTCTTTATGGGGATGGCACAACGCTTGTGCACTCAGCGGAAAAGAAAAACATCAAGAAAACCCAAAGAGATGTGGATCGGGCCACGAACGTTGAATCAAGAAGTTAGCAAAAACTAGGTAAAAATTACCTCGGTGGCGTTGAGTCACAACTCAACGGAGATGCTCCAAACTTGGTATTCCTGCTGGTGGCGAGTTCTACGTGGAATAGTGTCCACGTTTCTGCAGAAGTCCACACGAGCAGGAGAACACCGAGCTTTCCGTCACACGAAAGCTCGGGAAGAACGATGACCGCACCTTGCTGTTCCACGGACTGCTAGGTCCGCCCCAGGAAGAGCAACACCAGCGACGATCGCCGGAGAGGAGGAGGTCGATGGAGCGAACACGGCGGCGGAACTCTTCCGGCGGCGGGAATCGGGATCGGCGGAACGATCGCGGAACGGAACTCTTCCGTCGCGGGTTTCTATCAGCCGATGAGACAGTGTGATCCCGAATAACCCTAAGTATCCTATTTATACCGAAGGTATAAATAAACCTAGGAAAATCGCTATCCGCAGACCACCCAGAAATAGGGTTCAGAATCGGCGAGTATCAATCGGCGAGAATCGGTCAGAATCGGCGAGAATCGATCAGCGAGTATCACCATGGATCGGCGAGAATCAGAGTACAATACTCGACGATTCTCGCCGATCGTCGAGCCTCACTTGATGATACACGTTGAATCTCGTCGACCGTCGAGCCGCGGTCGACGACTCTTGTCGAATTCGTCGATCGTCGAGAATCAGCATATTGATTCTCGACGATTCTCGTCGATCGGCGAGAATCAGAGAGACGATTCTCGCCGATCGGCGGGAATCAGAGAGACGATTCTCGACGAATGTTATCGACCCTCGGACGACAATCCTTACCAGCCCTCCAAGGCAACATTTGCCCAACCCGATGATTCTTTAAGGCAACACCTTGCCCACAACCCCATTCAGGTCGGTGATTGGCAACCTTTACCAACAAAGTCAATCATCCAACTTCTCCACATCTCTTATGTGCGACCCTGCAGGCTCATATCACGTTGGCAGTGAGATTACATGTTTGATCACTTCCAGATCACAATGGTAACTCTAAAAGACTCCCACTTGATCTCGAAAGTATCAAAGCAAAAACCTCACAAACAATGAGCGGCATCTAGCAATGCATCATTGCTCCCCAAGCAATAAGAGTTTATAACTCATAAGCCTTTATGACCAATGTATCAGCGTTGTCTTTGTCCCTTTGTCCCTTACATCCGGAAAGAACTAGAGGCATGGACCGTGTCACCCTCGTAATAGCTCAATCCAAGTTTCTTGATCCAGGACGGACTTCCAGAGAATGGTGAGTCCAATATCACATATTGACTCAACCAAGCATGGCCATGCATTTCTCAGTCCAGTTCCATCAAGGGGCCCATGGATGCAACTCCTGTCATACAGGAGGACAAATCCCATATCTGCTCACACACAAACACCCAAATGATTCGTAACATGCCCAACAACCACCCTTATCATCAACCTTTCTCAAGGAAGACTTTAGATGGCATCAAAGCACGCTCTTCCTCATTTGATGAATGCTGTGACTTCAGGTTAAAGGACCACAACACCATTGTCAATTGAGACCTACTCGTGACACGATTGGATGACAATCCACAGAGCAGTCTCAGGTTGGGTCTGTCCAGTACAACTTGTTCACTAACAAGTACCCACGTGATGACTTGATATCACAATATCATGACCTGTGAGAACCGGTCATCAGTCAACGCACGTGCTAGTCTTCATGTACCATCATCACCCTTAGCTTCTATGATGATACTCGACCAGGGACCTTTAAGAATGAAGCTTCAAATAAATCATGGGCTCTCACATTCAAGTCACGTACTTGATGTCCCATGGAAGCGAACATTCTAAGGGTATCTATTATGTTAGCATTTAATCATCATATAGAAAAATACATAATAAAAGAACTTGTCATTAATTATAAAAGAAAAACTAGGTACAATGTTCATCATATGAACAAATAGCCAACAAAATACAAGTTTACATGCAACCCACAAGATTCTCGCTAGAGTTGATCATTTAGGTATCGTATACCCATCAATCTAGTATGACCATCATGCTTTCTCTGCGCGAGAGGCTTTGTCAGTGGATCCGCAATGTTCTCCTCAGTCGGCACTCTGCAAATGTTTACATCTCCTCGTTCGACAATCTCACGAATAAGATGAAACCGCCGAAGTATGTGCTTGGAGCGCTGATGAGATCTAGGTTCCTTAGATTGTGCAATTGCACCATTGTTATCACAGTAGAGAACTACGGGACCAACAATGCTAGGAACTACATCAAGCTCGCCGATGAATTTCCTAATCCATACAGCCTCCTTCGCCGCATTAGCTGCTGCGATATACTCGGCCTCTGTTGTAGAATCATCAACTGTCTCTTGCTTGGAACTCTTCCAGCTCACAGCTCCTCCATTCAGGCAAAACACAAAACCTGACTGAGACTTGGAGTCGTCTCTATCAGTTTGGAAGCTAGCATCTGTGTAACCACTTACAACGAGCTCTTCCTCTCCACCATACACCAAGAACACGTCCTTAGTTCTTCTCAAGTACTTCAGGACATTCTTGACTGCAATCCAGTGACACTCACCGGGGTCTGACTGATACCTGCTAGTCATGCTCAAAGCAAAGGAGACATCGGGTCGAGTACATAACATCGCGTACATGATTGATCCAATTGCCGAAGCATATGGAATCAACTTCATGCGGTCCTTATCTTCACAAGACTTTGGACACTGGTCCTTAGAGAGATTCACACCATGAGACATGGGCAAAAATCCTTTCTTGGACTCAAGCATGTTGAACCGCTTCAACACCTTTTCGATGTACGTACTCTGGGTCAAACCCAGCAACTTCTTCGATCTATCTCTATAGATCTTAATACCAAGTATATAAGTCGCTTCACCCAAATCCTTCATTGAAAAGCAGTTCCCTAGGTTGTTCTTAACAACTTTCAGGGTAGGAATGTCATTCTCAATCAATAGTATGTCATCTACATACAATATCAGGAAGACAACAATGCTCCCACTGATTCGCTTGTAAACACAAGGCTCATCTTCATTCTTGATGAAACCAAACTCTTTGATTTTCTCATCAAAACGAAGATTCCAACTTCGAGAGGCCTGTTTCAGTCCATAAATGGACTTATTCAGCTTGCATATTTTAGTGGCTTCATCTGGGGATACAAAACTCTCGGGTTGTGTCATATACACTTCCTCAAGGAGGTTTCCATTAAGGAAAGCCGTTTTGACATCCATCTGCCAGATCTCGTAGTCATAATACGCAGCAATAGCAAGCAATATCCTTATGGACTTTACCATGGCAACAGGGGAAAAGGTCTCATCATAGTCAATACCATGAATTTGCTTGAAACCCTTAGCCACCAGTCGCCCTTTGAATGTCTGTACATTCCCATCCATGTCGGTCTTCTTCTTGAAGACCCACTTGCACCCTATGGGTCGTACCCCTTCAAGTGGTTCCACCAAGTTCCAAACTTGGTTTGCATACATGGAGTCCATTTCGGGTTTCATAGCCTCAAACCATTTGTCGGAGTCCGGTCCATTCATAGCCTCTTGGTAGGTTGCTGGTTCATCATCATGATCCATAAGCAATACATTACCTATTTGAGACACGAGAAATCCATATCTCTCAGGCTTAAACCTCGGTTTACCAGATCTACGTAGGACTTGTGTTCCCTGAGCAGGTTCTCTAGCTACAACATCTTGTAGTCCTGCCTTAGAATCCAATTCCGGTTCATTCACTACATGTGGTTCTTGAACTTCTTCAAGCTCTACCTTTTCAGTCTTTCTTGATAAGAACTCTTTCTCCAAGAAGACACCAGTCCTTGCGACAAACACTTTGCCCTCAGACGGTAGGTAAAAGTAATACCCTTTCGTTTCCTTAGGATATCCCACCAGATAACATTTATCCGATTTGGGTTCCAGCTTGTCAGGCATTTGACGTCTCACGTATGCCTCACAGCCCCAAATTTTAATGAACGACATACCAGGATGCTTCCCAGTCCATATCTCATATGGTGTCTTCAGAACCGTTTTCGTTGGAGCGCGATTCAATGTCATTGCAGCAGTCTCTAAAGCAAAACCCCAAAAGGAAACAAGCAAGTCTGCATGACTCATCATCGAACGTACCATGTCTAACAGAGTACGATTTCTCCTCTCAGACACACCATTATCTTGTGGTGTTCTAGGTGGAGTGAGCTGTGATACAATACCACACTCTTTCAGATGATCACGGAACTCATGACTCAGGTATTCGCCACCTCGATCAGATCGGAGTGCTTTAACCCTTTTACCCAACTGGTTTTCTACTTCATTCTTGAACTCTTTGAACTTTTCAAAGGTCTCGGATTTGCACTTCATAAGATACACATATCCGTATCTACTGAAATCATCAGTAAATGTAACAAAGTAGAAATACCCACCTCTAGCCATGGAATTCATGGGTCCGCATACATCACTATGTACAACACCCAAGAGATCCTCAGCCCTCTCAGTATAACCAGTGAAAGGAGCTTTAGTCATCTTGCCTAACAAACAAGATTCACATCGCTCAAATGATTCTTAATCAAATGAGTCCAAAAGTCCATCTCTATGGAGCTTGGATATGCGCTTCTCATTGATATGGCCCAAACGACAATGCCAGAGAAATGTAGGGTTCGAGTCATTTGTTCTTAGTCTTTTATTATTTTCTACATTACAGATCAGATGGTCCAAGTTCAAAACATAAAGACCATTAAACAATTGGGCTACATCATAACAAACATCATTCTTAAATATAGAACAACAATTGTTCTTAATTATAAAAGAAAATCCAATCATGTCCAAACATGAAATATATATAATGTTTCTAGTTATGGCCGGAACAAAATAACAATTATCAAGTTCTATTACAAGCCCATTGGGCAAAGAAAGACGGTAAACTCCTACGACTACAGCAGCAACTCTTGCTCCATTGCCGACGCGGAGGTCCACCTCCCCTTTACTCAGCAATCTTCTCCTTTCCAGTTCCTGCACATTTGTACAAATGTGAGAACCACATCCAGTATCCAATACCCAAGATGAAGGAGCAGAAAGGTTTATCTCTATAACGTAGATATTAGAAGCGGAAGTCATACCTCCCTTCAATTTCTGCAGACCTTCAATGTACGAAGGACAGTTCCTCCTCCAATGACCAGCCTTGCCACAGTGGTGGCATTTCCCTTCCTTCACCGTGCTTTTCTTTTTCATCAGTGCTGAAGACTTGGGCTCAAGATATGACTTAGGTCCCACCTTCGTCTTCTTAGAGCCCTTGGCTTTGCCCTTGCCCTTATACACCATCAGTATGGGGCTGGCAGGCTTGGCCTTCTTTATATTGATTTCGGCAGTTCTCAACATGCCTAGGAGTTCGGGCAGTGTCTTGTCTATTTCATTCATGTTGTAGTTCAAGACGAACTGCTCATAACTGTCCGGCAACGATTGCAGGATCAGATCCGTGGCCAACTCTTGACCAAGAGGAAAACCTAGCCTTTCAAGGTTCTCTATATACGCAATCATCTTGAGTACGTGAGTCCCTACTGAGTCTCGAACTCCCATCTTGCACTGAAACAACGCTTTTGTGATGTCGAACCTCTCTTGACGAGCCTGCCCTTGAAACATTTTCTTGAGATGCTCGTCAATCTCCTTGCACCCCATGTTCTCATGTTGCTTCTGAAGCTCAGAGTTCATAGTGGCAAGCATAAGGCATTCGACATCTAAAGCGTCGTCAGTATACTTCTTATAAGTATCCTTCTCAGCACGGGAAGAGTTCCCGGTCGGCACCTCGGGGGCTTCTTCTTCCAAGACATAGAGCTTTCGCTCTTGCCTGAGAACAATTCTCAGGTTCCTATACCAGTCCATGTAATTAGTCCCACTGAGCTTATCCTTCTCAAGGATGCTCTCAGAGACAAAGTGGAGTGTGAAACACTTGCCATGGAATTCTACAAGAATTTATGCAGAATA
The DNA here is from genome assembly GCA_039583875.1 of Platanthera guangdongensis. Classification (NCBI taxonomy): domain Eukaryota; kingdom Viridiplantae; phylum Streptophyta; class Magnoliopsida; order Asparagales; family Orchidaceae; genus Platanthera; species Platanthera guangdongensis. Next base: position 130,500,001 of record CM077160.1, read on the forward strand.
AAATTAGTACCAAAATTTCAAATACAATTTATTTTAATTTGGACTTCAATTAAAATACTCCCACTATTTTATTCGAAATGATAGCTCTCACTAACAATTCGGAGAGTTCATGCGAGCTACTCTCTTAGTGGACAAGATCCGTATTTCATCAACACTATGAGTCCGCTTTGGCGTTCCTCTCACGATGCAGTTATTTAGTTAGGCAACGCTTGCCAATTGCATCCTCAAGCAATTCTTGTATGGTTGGTGAATAACTCCTTATTCGCATCCATCATATGGTGCATGCCAACCCTATGCCTCTAGGCATTCAACCTTTGAGGTCACCTAGTTAAGTATGACCCGATGTCGACAGTGGGATATCATAATTATCCGCTCGCACCCTTACCAAGATAGATTAATGCACCTTGCTTTGCCAAGCCCACACTTCATCGATCGAGGCAGGAAGAGTGTCATCCATCAGAAGGAATCCGAACACTTAATATTTGATGAAGGGATTTACAATTATAGGTTAACAATTAACCATGATCAACATTTGATCAATGTGCACATCCAAAGAAAAACAATTCTAAACCACATGCATCCCTTATGTGCACATCCTGACACCATCAACAATTGATAGAAGGAAGAGCTAAATCTGAACATTCGGAAACTCCCAAATCCTCAGATTTACATGCATTGGACAAAGGCAAAGACAACTCAACTTAAAATAGTAGACAAGCTCATCTCTCTTTGTTGGATTCAAAATCCAAAACAAAATCGAGGGATGGTTACTGTTAAGGAGATCACAATTTCTAACAACTAGAAATTCCACGCAATTCCAGAGGTTCTTGGAAGGACACCAAGACTAAATCTAGACATTTAGAACACTTCTAAATCCCTAGGTTTACACGCACTGGAATAACACAACTTCCAATACAACGATCATGGCCGAAACCTCGCTCTGATACCACTGTTGGGTTTCTTTATGGGGATGGCACAACGCTTGTGCACGCAGCGGAAAAGAAAAACATCAAGAAAACCCAAAGAGATGTGGATCGGGCCACGAACGTTGAATCAAGAAGTTAGCAAAAACTAGGTAAAAATTACCTCGGTGGCGTTGAGTCACAACTCAACGGAGATGCTCCAAACTTGGTATTCCTGCTGGTGGCGAGTTCTACGTGGAATAGTGTCCACGTTTCTGCAGAAGTCCACACGAGCGGGAGAACACCGAGCTTTCCGTCACACGAAAGCTCGGGAAGAACGATGATCGCACCTTGCTGTTCCACGGATTGCTAGGTCCGCCCCAGGAAGAGCAACACCAGCGACGATCGCCGGAGAGGAGGAGGTCGACGGAGCGAACACGGCGGCGGAACTCTTCCGGCGGCGGGAATCGGGATCGGCGGAACGATCGCGGAACGGAACTCTTCCGTCGCGGGTTTCTATCAGCCGATGAGAGAGTGTGATCCCGAATAACCCTAAGTATCCTATTTATACCGAAGGTATAAATAAACCTAGGAAAAACGCTATCCGCAGACCACCCAGAAATAGGGTTCAGAATCGGCGAGTATCAATCGGCGAGAGTTGGTCAGAATCGGCGAGAATCGATCAGCGAGTATCACCATGGATCAGCGAGAATCAGAGTACAATACTCGACGATTCTCGCCGATCGTCGAGCCTCACTTGATGATACACGTCGAATCTCGTCGACCGTCGAGCCGCGGTCGACGACACTTGTCGAATTCGTCGATCGTCGAGAATCAGCATATTGATTCTCGACGATTCTCGTTGATCGACGAGAATCAGAGAGACGATTCTCGCCGATCGGCGGGAATCAGAGAGATGATTCTCGACGAATGTTATCGACCCTCGGACGACAATCCTTACCAGCCCTCCAAGGCAACATTTGCCCAACCCGATGATTCTTTAAGGCAACACCTTGCACACAACCCCATTCAGGTCGGTGATTGGCAACCTTTACCAACACAGTCAATCATCCAACTTCTCCACATATCTTATGTGCGACCCTACGGGCTCATATCGCGTTGGCAGTGAGATTACATGTTTGATCACTTCCAGATCACAATGGTAACTCTAACAAATATAACCTTTTTGAAAGAAGTCTGATCTTGAGGGGCTTTCCCCTTCTCTTTGGCCAAGGCCTTCTTAGCGGCCTTATTCTTTCTTTGAGCCTTGTTACTCCTAGAAGATTTGGTAGGAGCTTCTTCATGGCCTAGCCCAGCACCCTTGGCCTTCGCTGAGAATTCAGCAACGAGTGGAAGAACAGTCTTAGGCTTCGAGAAACTTTCAACAAGTTTCCTCTCAGCAGTGAGTTGTTCTTCCAACTCTTTGATGATCTTCTATTTTAGTTCAAGGTGCTCAAGAGCTTTGTTGTATTCTTCAATAGCTTTATTGAAGTTATCCTTGAGTGAGTCGGTCTTGGTGACTTCCTCTCTCAACGTGCTCTCTTCATCTTTTAGAGACTTTATCTCTTTAGCCTGAGTTTTCACAACTCGGCGACATTTGTCGTAAGCCATGATCAACTCTTTGTACTGCGCCATTAGTTCAGACTCATCATCAGAAGAGCTGTCCTCACGATCATGCTCAGAAAATTCAGAATCTGAAAGAGGAGTGTGAGAGTTTACCATCCCAGTGAACTGGGGCTCTTGTTCGTCATCTGTTTGAGCCATGAGCCCAAAATAGGCTTCTTCTTCTTCACTCGACTCTGATGAGTCGGTGTCACTAAGTGTCTTGCCCTTTTTTGGCTATTAGGCTCTTCTCTGTCCTCTTCTTGCTGTATGAGGACTTCTTTTCCTCTCTTCTTCCACCCTCCTTTTTCTTATGGGGGCAGTCAGCAATGACGTGACCTGGCTTATTACAGCAGTAATAATTAATGTCAGTAGAAATATGTTTATTCTGTTTAGAAGCATACCTGTCGTGGCTACTTGAGCCTTTTATTTGACGATCACCATCATGTTGTGATCTTCTATAAGAGGCATCCTTACCTTTCAAGTGCTTCTTCTTGTTCAAGAATTTCTTGAACTGACGTGAGAGTAGTGAGAACTCTCCTTCAGATAGCTCAGAGCCTGAGGTACGTGGCTCCGAAGTTTCTTCTTCACTAACTTCTTGAGCTGGAGTAGGAGGAACAACCTTTGACTTCTTAGAGGTATCTACCTTTAAAGCAACAGACTTCTCTCTGACTGCAGACCTGCTCTTCTCTTCTTCAGCCTTTTTGGTATTGAGTTGAAGCTCATATGACATAAGCTTCCCGTAGAGATTCTACGGGTCTGTCTCGGCTAGCTTTCCAAACTCTCTGATGGAACAGACCTTGTTATCCCATTCCTTAGTTAGGGATCTCAAGAAATTATCATTAAATTCTCTGTTAGTGAATACTCTGTCATAGACCCTTTGGCCATTTACTATTTTGAAGAAATTCTCAAATGTGTCAGCAATGGTGTCCTTGTTTCTGTGTCAGAAGGCTTCATACTTCTGATTTAGAAGGGATCTTCTATCATCCCTCACTTCTTCTGCTTTCATTAGGGTAACTAGTGACTGCCACATCTCCTTTGCAGACTGGCAGTGGATCAGGTTTTGCAGCATTGAGTCATCGATTGTACTTGCTATAATGTTTTTGGCCTTTTTGTCTAATGGCATAAGTGCAATCCCGTCCTTATCTAGACCCATGAGTTTCTTTGGAACTTTCTTGGCTGGATCTATTGTGGAGATTGTCATGGGAATGTAAGGACCTTCTTCAACTATCATGAAGATCCTCGGATCCACAACTTCCATAAAGAATTTGATTCTCTCTTTCCACATGGGAAAGTTATTCTTGGTGCACAAAGGAAGCTTGGCAAAATCTTTAGCCTTGTCCATATTTGGTAGATCTCAAAAGACAACTATAGAAGGATCTGATCAAGGTTTTAACCTTTTAATGACCAACCTACCTCTGATACCAATTTAAAGTTATTAGTTGTCTGCCTAAATCACCTAGAGGGGGTGAATAGGTGAGATGTGCGACTTTTTGCGGAATGAAAATTTTAGATCTATGCACAGAACTATATACCAAACAATCAGAGACGAAGCAAGATTTATAGTGGTTCCCCAATCTTGGGTACATCCACTTTCCCTCACCGATCTAGCAATAAACTAGACTCGGCTACTCCACTATCTCGGATTGAAAACCAATCCTACACCTCGGAACAACATTCCTACAATCTTGATCCACAAAACGGATCTACACTCGGAAGATAAAACTTCCTACAATCTCGGAGACAAAGCTTCCTACACTCGGAGAAAATTCTCCTACAAGAATGAAATAAAATGTATATAGAAATACAAACAATGAATCTTTGTCAGATCTGCAAGTAATCGGCCAAGATCTTCCTCTTCTAGGCTTTGCGGCTTTATCAGAGAGGTGAAGAAAATCTCGGCGAAATCAGATCTGGATCTTCTTGGCTTCACACGATCGGATAGAAGTTGAAGAAATTAAGCGATGATCTCGATCTGTAAACCTTCTTGATCTGAATCCTCTAAAATTGAAAACCCTAGCCAGATGAGAATCAGTGGCGGTGGCTTTCGCTTCTTAGAGAGAGAGAGAGGAAATCAGAGAACTTAGAAATTCGGCTGCAAAAACTTATGATTAATCTTCTTCTTAGGGTTTGTCGGTTTGACAAGACCTTATATAGGATTCTCAATAACAGTCATAATTAATTCATAATGAGGTACACGCGGACCAATCACGTCAAGGCTAATTAAGGAATCTGTTAATTCTGGACTTAACGAAATTTTCAGAAAACTGAAGTAAAATACTCGAGTGAAGAAGTGACTACTCGAGTACTTTGCAGAACTACTCGAGAGAGATGAGGATAACTACTCGAGTACTTTGAGACAGTGACTCGAGTAATCTAAAGAAAACTACTCGAGTATATACTTGAAGAAAATTGAGAAGTTAATCAGCTACTCGAGTATCAAAAAGGCTTACTCGAGTACTTAAGGAATTACACGAGAAGTGGAGTTAGACTACTCGAGTACAAGTAATACTACTCGAGTAAATGAGAATAATCTACACGAGTGGTAGATGAACTACTCGAGTCAGGGACTAAGAATATTTTCTGGAATATAATTCTGGGTTACTTGAGTAGTGAAGTTGAACTACTCGAGACAATAAGAACTACTCGAGTATATGGAAATGACTACTCGAGTAATTGACTTAGAAATTTTGAGGGAAGAAAATTTTGGTTACTCGATTATAAACTCTGGACTACTCGAGTAGAAAATGAACTACTCGAGTACATGACTTAGCTACTCGAGTAAATAAAAATTACACGAAGTGCAGACATATGAAACTCAAGACAGAATGTATAAACTACTCGAGTACTATAAAGTACTACTCGAGTAATTTACTTAGAATATATCTCGAGAAGAAAATCAGTCAACCCGAGAATAAGAGGGAAACTACTCGAGTAGTTGTCTTAACTACTCGAGAGCCATGAAAAGACTACTCGGGATCTATCATCCTTACTCGAGTAAGGATAATTTTACTCGTGTATTAACTAAGCTATTCACTCGAGTAGGTATAGAACTACTCGAGTAAAACACTTAGTAAAATCTTTTTGACAGAATTTTCTTCTTCTTTGGTGAAACCAGCATCAAGTCTTTTCCAATTTGTCCTAGTGCTTGAATATGAAGTGTATCCCAATAGAGAGGCTATACATGAGTCAACACCTTGGATCACATAATGAGGGATTACATTATATGCTCCTGTGTTTGGTGACCCATTATAGACTGACATTGGTTTACACTTACCATTAGAATCCTGCAAACACATAACTTAAACAAAGCATCAAATACAACTTAATTCATCTTAGTTCAAGGGTGACTTCATCAAATCTGGGTTAGTGTGGATACAATACCCAGCAGTTTCAAAGACAAGCCCCCGACCCATTGAAGAGAACTTGTATTTTTTTTCTTTTTCTTGAGGTGGAAGGTGATGTTTTGAATGGGGACTACTTATAGCAATGCATACTAGAGAAGGAAACATTAGGAAAAAATCAGTTCAACAAGGAAAACCATCAGGAGTCGAGACAAAATGTTCTTCCTGCATTCAATGATTTAGGAATATCAGGTATGTATCTCTTCGTTTGATAATAACGGACCTAATCCTTATCTGATCTTCCATTGATTCTCTTTATAGTGTGCATTTCGTACTGGTAAAATATAGAGAAGAACATTCAAATACAATCAAGGCATGCAATTGAAGTTATATATTGTTGCCTCCTACCACATAACAACAGGGCTTACCACCAGTGATAGCCTTCATTCTAGAATGACTAGCTAGGAAGGAGCAATTCAAAGGGACTTGGCAGATGCAAGGAGATGATTATGTAAAGTCTTACTGTGCGGTGGTAAGTGTATCACGCAAAACTAACCTGAAGATGACTCCAACAATCATCTAATCTTTGGCAGACAAATGGAGCAAGAAATATCACTTTAGGTGTGTGAATTTATCAAGTAACTTGTGGCAATAAACTTATCACACTGTGATAAATTTTACTTAAAGTAATAGTCCTAGCTTCCAAATCAACATGGTGGGAGTGGGAAATTCAGCTAATAGACTCCAAATCAATATGGTGGGAGTGGAAAATTTAGTTAATCAACATGGTGGAAGCACAAATATTTTAGAGAGAGCCTTCATCCCAGAGGTCTAGAGGAAATCCAAGGCTCCACAACATCAATTATAAGAGAATTCAAAGGCAAAGAACATCAATGCTTATTCAAGATAAAGAACGAGCACTTCTATGATGACTATCTCAAGCACTACACACCGCCTTCATAAGTTCTATTAGGGATTTTTGATTTCTTATTACATATTCAATACTTGTATTTTTCTTTTTTTATTTGTTTATATTTTTGTACATTGAGGAATTCACCTCTTGTGTTAGGCGACTAGTCTTTGTCAGGCTTCGAAGAATAATTCACCTCTTGTGTTAGGAGACTAGACTGAGGTTTAGGTCCAGGGGACTTGAGGCCTATCTTGAGATAGATAAGCTAAGGTAAATTAGTTTAAAGGGTGATTCAGTATAGAAAACAAACATAGTATAATTCATTGCCTTGATCTTCAGTGTCATAGAGATCAGTTGTTCTAATCACCTTTAATAGAATTTAAACATTATTGAATCTAGATCAAATAATTCAATATATTTATCATTCAAAAACATCATAATATTTCAAGCAAAAAATATACTAAAGCAACAAATAATTTGATACATTTATCATTCAAAAATCTATGCTCCATCAAGTCTTAAAGAGAACTTAGTATGTTGCTAATTTCAGTAAGAATGAAAGAAATTTCACCCTATAAAATATACCAATGTTGGCAGCAGTATCACTTATTATTCAATATGCATCAACCATTCAATCATTTTCTCCTCATATATGTATAATGTACATGAGCATGAGTATCAAAAGAAAAAAAGCTGGAAAAGCTGGATAAACCCGTTGAAAAGGTTTTCTAATTAAATAAAAGTGACCCTGGAATAACAATGGCAGTTATGTCTAAATCTGCAGAGCCAAGTCTAGATGTAAATGGACCAGACCCATCCAACTCCAATGAAGCTAACTTCCAAGCCCGGTCTCCATAGATTGAACTACCACCAAATGAATCTGTATAGTTTCCTTCATATATGTTGATTCTCCATGTAAAGTAGATGTTGACAGATCCACCACCACTGCTCCTTCCATAATTACTTGAAACCAATTCATAATTATTCTCCCCAACTCCCTAGCCAAGATTAAATCCATCCTAGTTAGGTGACGTGTAAATTAAAGGAAGAGATTACTCAATATATGCAGTCAATGAACTATACCTTAAGAAAAACAATTATAAGATGCTCAATAAGCAGAACCTCCATATTATGTAAAGCATCCACATTATCAGGGGTGGCAGTCTGATCAACAAGTGTAAAAACTGTCTGTAACATAAAACTAAAAGCAAAACTTGTAGTGTTAAGAAATTCAATAGACTGGTCAAAAAATCAAGCATAAGCATATAAATAGACACATCTTATTTGTCAATCCAGGATGTTGTCCAGAGAATGGACAACTAAGTGTGGAATAATATAAGTAGTAACTAACATCAATAAATTAAACTTATCGCGATTGTTATTGAGATGCACCATAATGTACTCATTCTGAATAGCTTCACCAACCTATATACAAGAATGGATATAAATATCAATCAAACACCACAAAAAACATGTAAAACCTGAGAAATGAAATAAAATGATATATGTTCATAGGATAAGCTTACAAAAACATCACTTTCAATGTCAAATTTAGATAAGGCAAGTCTAAAGTGAATTCCATTAAAGGCACGTGTGTTTGAAAAAGTTGTCAACATCTAATCATTTAAATAAATATGGAAATAAACATTGAGAGTATGGAATGTCAGATGTTCAAGCAACATGTTACTCATGATAACATTTGGGCTATTATGTATCTCAAGGAAGCAAAGCCCATCATATTCCTTAGCATGTCCATAGTCTTACATCCTAGTCCTAAATACACGGTGAATGTGCTATAATTTTCACATGACAACATGATTCTAGAATGATTGTTGTATAGAAATAATCAAATAAGAATTATGGACATTCTTGAAACATGAAGCATAACTTTAATTATGAGTGATTGGTTACACCTCTTATACAAGCAAAGGTAGTTAGTGAGTTGTCTATGCAATTTTCTTATTGCCCGGTAAAGTCCTAAATTTATTTGGTAAATGAGTGATGTGATAAGTTTATATTCTACAACTCAGTGGCTGATAAAGGTTATAAATGAGATATTTAACTCTATCAAAGTAGTAAAACCACCTGAATGCGCCAATGAGAATATACCTGAAAGTTTCACAAGTGATACTAGAATAGTTCTCAAAATTCAATCTCATTTGAGGTTAGTTACAAAACTTCAAAAGATTTTAATTCATTTGTGTTTGCCTTGGATTCTCGCGTTGCTCTTCCTTGTACGACCAAAAATGTTATTTTGCTAGAAAGCTTTTTCCTACTAGAGTTGCACAAAGATGGTCTGATAGATACTAGACCGGCCTTGGTTTATTTGTCCCATGGTGATGGTAGGCCCACACATTCTTGATTCATGCTTTAGGGTTAATCCTTTGATGATAACGTATACCTGGTTTGATTTTCCGCCTCTTTGCTTTCGAAGGATAATGGGCCAAACTTTGTAAAGAGCTTTCTAAGGAGTTCCAACACTTCTCTCAAATGTGTGTTGTCTTCTTGTGATAGGTACACAAAAGATTACCATGACTAGGGAATATGTCCTCTATTTTTTCATATACATATTTCTGATTGTTATCACTTTTGATGACCATAATCAAGTTCTCAAGGATAGGGGTTGAATCATGATTTATCTCCTCTACCCGATTTGTGAAGACATTCAATTCAAAGATGGGAGTTTACTGCCAAGTATTTGAACCCTCACTTCAACAATTCAATGCTCAGGACTACTGCACCATCATGACACTTCATTTAATTAATGCATCGATAATGATTTACTCGTGATTCTTTAATATATTAGTGTATTCAATGATCATCTTGTTTTGATGTGTTACTACCTTAAATTTGACATGTATGTCAAATACTTTGGTTACATCTAAAGTCTTCGAATATGTGTGTTCAATTATCCCAAATATATCATTTCTACTAATCAACAACATCTGTCATTTTTTAGCATCATTGAAATTCGCAGTGCAAGTTTTATCGTACTACAATTAGACCCACGATGCTCTATCTTTCTAAGTGTTGGGCAGTGAATTGTGCACATGAGCAAAAATGGGAGTTGTAGAGACGAGAATGCTAAGGTGGATGTGTGGACACACGAGATTGGATAAAATTAGAAATGAATGTATCAGGGATGAGATAGGAGTAGCACCAATTGCAGAGAAGATGCAAGAAGCTTGACAATGATGGTTTGGACACGTATAAAGGAGACCATTAGAGGCACTTATTAGGCGTTGTGAGAGTCTAGTCACTAGCCATGTTAAATGAGGGAGGAGTAGACCAATAAAGACTTGGAATGAAACTATAATGAAAGACATGATGTACTTATGCATTAGTGAGATTATGATTAAAGATAGGGCACAATGGCAACAAAGGATCCATATAGCCGACCCCACTATAATGGGATAAAGGCTTGAGTGTTGTTGTTGTTTATCATTGAACTTCACAGTCAATCCATAATTGTCAACTATGTCACATCATGGATATCAAAGAAAGGATCTAATCCTTTTGTCTGTATTCATCCAAGATTACTCACTTTGACTTTGCCCTCGCAATTTTGACACCTATTAAATCTTTGTTATTCTCCAACAAGTCAGTGTGATGCCTCCTCAGAATGTATCATACTATCATAGTATGTGTCTCTACAGTCACATACGTTATAAATAAATCAATCAAAATGAAGAGATGACCACTGTTTCTTCTTATAGTTCACTACAAATGCTCTTTGATGACAATGAAGGCTCATACGAATAAAAAAAGAACAACTAACAAAAATGAAAGCCATCAAGAACGAACATGAAAACAATGAATTATGATAATGAAGGTTGAGCACACAGGAAAGAGAAAAGAAAGGAGAATAATAATGAAACTAAAGACATCTTGGGCATCACCAACAATAAATAAGTCGATGCATTGTTTGTCGACAAAGGGAATCTTAAATAGTACACCTTGGGCTTCCTTTCAATAGATGAGTACATTTGTCGAAGGGAGAGTATATCTCACGAAGGGAAATGTTGTGTTGAACATCTTCAAATATAGGTAATTAACAAGAAAAGCTATGGCAAAAACGAAACTCACAAATGAAGTGGATACCCTAGGGTGCATCACATGGCTATGATACCATGGGGAAAATAAATTTATTCTCTCCTAAAAAATTGTGTAGATATGAGTTATGTTGGAATTTGGTGTGCAAACAGTATGAATTGGTGTGTCGTTAGCGGCCTCCTCCTTTTGGGAATAGTCTCATATCATATATTTTGTTTTTGGTAATTATGAAAACAATCAAAGTTTATTCGTTTTATTTTCCACTTGGTATCAGAGCCAGGTTTGGAAAAATATCGATCCAAAAAATATCTTATTTCGTTATTTCAACCTTGCTTTCTCTCGCAATTTTTTCCCCTCCTTTCCTACACTGGTAGTGTACCAGAAAGGAACATTGCACAGAATAGCGAATAAAAGAGTGCTGCGAGAAAATAAAAGAGCGATGTCACCTTTGATGGAAGGAGCACACGGAGGGAGAAGCTTTGCCAACCACGGAGAAGGATCGGGCGGAGAAACATCATGCTGAGGATTTCACAAAGCTTTGTCTTAAAAGGAGGGGGTTATGTGATGATCTTGCCGATGCGATGAGCACGAAGAAGCATCGCAGTGGATTATTCCTTGACGTGGGTGAAGAAGGATCGCGTTGTGAGGCATTGAGCAGGGAGACACGGCAGTCAGACGAGCGCATAGGGAGTAGTGTCTTAGGATGCGCCATAGGGAGGAGCGACAATCGGAGGAGCATGTAGGGAGGAGCGTCTTAGGACGCACGTGCAAGGAGGAGAGACTGAAAGAAATGGTAAACCACTGATACCAAATTAAAGTTACTTAGGCAATTGATAATCCTTTGATACCAATTGAAAGTCAAGGGAATAAATCTAATTAGCTCTAAAGGGGGGGTGAATAGAGCTTTAAAAACTTTTTACAGATTTATATGATTTAGCTATAAAATAGGTGATAGCAAATATTATGTAAAGAGATTAAAGCTAAACTATCACAGCACAGTAAAAAAAGAAAAAGGGCAATTAGACAACACAAGAAATTTTATAGTGGTTCCCCAAACTGGGTACATTCACTCTTCTACCACCATGGTAGGAATCCACTAGAAGGTTTTGATCAGGTGACTGCCACCACAGGTTTTTGCTCAGGTGCCCTATCACCACAAGATCTATTTGTAGGAAGATCTCACAACCCTTTAGGCTTTTGATCAGGTGCCCAAAAACCAATAATAAACTTTTGAAGGGAGTTAATAAACCCTGTACACAGGAAAGGGAAAATAAATGATGTTGTCTTCTCTGTCTCAAATCACTGAGAGAAGACTAGTGGATTTGATGATGCCAAAGCTCCCCCTAAAATGTAGAGTAGTTCAGGAAGACTGGAGCTTTGCACAGAGTGTAGGACTTCAGATTGATGATCTACAGAAGCTTTCAAACTGATAGTGATTGGTTGTCTCTTGAAAGCTTGGAGAGAGGTTGAAGATGATGAAGACTGTAAGCAGTATGCAGACTGAATGTATTTTTCTATGTCTGCCTGTAATTCCTTGGTCGATTTCTACAACAGCTGTGTCTTGAATCCTTTTGAAAACTCTTTTATATTTCTGCAGAAATTTTGTCCTCTGAATTTGAATTTTACTCCTTGATTGACTGCTGAATTCTTGGAACTTGGACAAACAACTAGAATGGCATTAATTTGATTCCTCAACTGTCCCAGTTATTAAGCCGAATTTTATTCTGTGAAATCCAGTAATTAATGCTGCCAATGAATGACTATATTCATAAGAATATATGCATTTAATTACTCAGATCAATATAGGCAACAATATATTAAATCAGCTTTGGTCAATCTGGAAATGAACTGCAGAGAACGAAATACTGAATTGACAGATTTCATTGACCTCAGAATAGATTTCGTCGAACTAAACTCAAAGTTCCTCGAGCTGAGAAATCGTCTTCGTCGGCCTGAGCTCAGCGAACATCAATCTGGAAATATCTTGCTAATTCTGAGCTCCAAGTTCGTCGATCAGAGAATCTGTCTTAAGGGAAGAATTTGTCGACCTGAGCTCGAATATCATCGAGCTTAACTCAGAGAAAGAACTCTGAGTTCGTCGATCTGAGATCGACGATCGTCGAGCTGAGTTCGAAGAACTTCGAACTAATAATCTAAACTCTGAATTCTTCTAAGTCTGAGTGTCCTGAAGTCCACTGCAGGCTGGTCCATAAAGATTGATTCTAAAGACTAGCCTAAACTCTAGGACAGACAAACTTGACCCTGGCTATACAAGGTGGGTCAAAACATCCTAATAGTGAACCTTAGCCCAAATCCAAACTAGGGATCCAACAATCTCCCCCTATTTGGGTGAGGTCACTAATAAACAAAATAATCACAAAGCAAGACAACAAATATCTGGCAGAAAATAAAAAATCTAGCAGATATATATACAACAAGTGCTTTGTGACAAATTAACATAAATAACTCAGAAAATAAACTAGTCAAAAAGTTATTTAGGTTTCTTGAAATTGTCTTTCTTAGCTTTCTTAGAAGGTTGTCTAAAGATTATTTCCCTGTTGGGATTGGTAGCTTCTCTCTTAGACATGGTCATATTAGCTGCTCCAATAATGTTGCAAGAAGTTGCTTTTAGAACAACTACTTCTGGGTGAAGACTCATGTAAGCATCTACCTTGAAAAAATGATTTGCTTTATCATACCTTTTTAGCTCTTCTTTCATGTAGGAAGATATGGTATTATATTAAGAGGGATCCTTGCCTTCTACTTTAGCTTTGTTAATCAACGATAGTCCAATTAGCTCTTGAAATCTGACCATTTTAGCAGTGTTCTCCTATTCAGGATCAACAAAGGGAATTGGTGGAGATTCAGGCCTTTTAGGACTGCTGTCCTTCTTTGATTCACCATGAGATTTTGAAGGACTCTTTAGCTCTGTAGTTGAAGGTGGATTGCCTCTTGTAGACTGTTGCTGGTGCTGATGCCTGCTGCTCTGAGAATTTGGCTTAGAATGTCTTTGATATGTTTTAGTGATTGGATTTAATCTATGAGAGACACTTCCAGAGGCCCCTGCAGATGGAGGAGGAGGATCCTTTCTGAATTACTTAGGAGGGGACCTGTATCTTCTCCTCTTCTTCCTTTCCTTTTGTTCATTCTTAGATAGCCACATCCACTGAGGCATACCAGAATAAGGAGTAATCTTGTTCAATATGTAATATGGTATGTCTGCAGTTGGATTAGGCTTAGGAACAGACTTAGAATGGCTTTTCTCTACTTAGGTATCTTTTTCTTAGATTTTGGTTCATCAAAGTCTTTAGAGTCATCGTCATCATCATTGTTGTCATCAGAAGAATCAGGAGGATTATCATATAAGTCATCAATCTCTTTCAATGCTTCCTTGGAGATTTGCCTCTCAGCCTTAGGTAGCATATGAAATTCTGGAACTTCTGGCTCAGCAACACTTTCAACAACAATTTGATTTGCGTCTTCTTTTTCCATATCTGCAAACATGATGTCATCCAAGTTTGGCATTGGGGACTCAGCCCACATGCGAGGAGGAGGACTGCACACCTCTTCAGTAACTAGTATTTCTGAGATCACAGAGGATGCCAAACTTGCCCTTATTTGGTCCATAACTTCTGGACTTACTGGAGCAGAATAACATACAATGGCTTTGGAGAAAACTTGCTCAGGAAGAGGAAGAGAGTGATAAAGAGTATCAAAATCTATTAATAAATCAGCTAAGTCCACAGAAGGGACTAGGTAAAAGAATGGTGCAGCCGTCAAAGGTTCTACAATCTCAACATCAGTGAGCTCAATATCAAATTCTGAAGGATCTGTCTCAAGAAAATCTAATAGCTATGTATCTGTATTTACACTTTCTGTAACTACTATATCCATATGTACATCTACTGCTGCTGCTGCTGCTAATGCTGCTGGAGGAGAAAGAATTGGAACTTCTTAACAGGACATCTCCCCCTTCCTGGTTTCAGAGGGTCCTAAAGCCAGGCCCTCAGAAGAAGAAGGGATAGAGGGGGCAGCAACAAAGAGAGCAGAGAGGGAGGAGATGGAATCAACAAGAGGTACAATTGCCTCTGCTATGAGATTCCTAAGGATTAGAGTGATGAGCTCCAGGATATTGGAGATGGATGGAGAATCATCCAATTGCATAAACTCAGGAGGTGTCTGAGTAGATACAAATGGATGGATGATGGAGGATGAAATGAAAGGTGGAGTATCAGTCATGATTTCATCTGGAGATGATGGAATATGGTGAGGAGATGATGTTGGTAAGTCAAATGATGGAATTGACAAAAGTTTGTGAAGTGGTATGTCATCAAGGTGAGGTGGTAATGGAGATGAAGGTGGTGTGATCTGTTCTGGAGATGCATGGGGTGTTGGTTAATGCACTGGTGAGGCAGGTGGTGTTGGAGATTGAAGTTGTGATGTTAAGGCAGTGGATGGTTATTGGAGGGGAGTTGATGAAGGAAGTGAAATCTGTGGAAGAAGAGATTGTTGTTGAGAGGGAGGTGATGGAATCTTGTTGGAGGGAATTTCTTCTAGAGGGGGAGGAGTGGCTATAACTGCACTGGTGTCCTCAGAAGTCCTCGAAGAGGTAGAAGCCCTAGATGGCTTGGTGATGGTCCTCTCCCATCTCCCAAACAAGCCACAAGTCAGCCTTTTGGAGGGATTGATGAATATGGTCTGTGAGACTAGTGATTCAGATGCCTTGTCCTAGAGGAAAATCCCTAGAATCCTCCTAAAACATACTTCCTTCTTAGTATTCATCTTTTTGATTAAATCAAACAATATCTTTCCCCAGTTAACTGCTTTCTTATCCACCACAGCACACATCACTAGAAACTGGTGCATGGTAATGTAGTCATGGGCAGTATGCTTGCCCAGTAAGACTTTTCCCACAACATCGGCCAAAAACTTATATTTAGCAGATAAATTTTTCTTTAATAATTTGTTAGAGTTTCCCTCGGAGTGACCCATTTTTAGCAACATATCATTATACTCAGAACTGTCTATTTCTATATCTTCTTCTCCATTATTAAAACCGAAAATTTCAGATAGAATGGCAGGAATAAGAATAACCTGTTGTCCTGCTATTGTTCATGTCATTGTCTCAGCATCAGGTGTTGTTGAAGTATATACCCATTCCTTTATTTCAGCCGCCAGCAATTTCATCCTTGTGGTCATGAACTTTTTTAATTATTGTTCTTTGAATAACTGCAGTATATCCATGAATATTTGATCAGAGTGTTGGAAGGAGTCAAAATCAATGTCAAACTCGGTGTCGAATTTCATGCTTGTGAGAGAGTTTGCTGGAATTGCCATTGTTTCCTAGTGGTTGCTCCACATAAACCTCTTCTTAAAGTTCACCATTTAAGAATGCACTCTTGACATCCATTTGATATACTTTGAACTTCTTGTAGGCAGCATAAGCAAGGAGGATTCTGATTGCTTCCATCCTTGCAACAGGTGCAAATGTCCGGTCATAGTCAATGCCTTCCTCTTGTCTATACCCTTGAGCAACTAGCCTTGCCTTGTTCCTGATGATGATACCTTGGGCATCTAGTTTATTTCTGAATATCCATTTCGTTCCAATGATTGGGTAGTCTTTGGGTCCCAGAACTAAATCTCAAACTCTACATCTCTCAAACTGGTTAAGCTCCTCTTATATTATAATAATCCAGTGTAGATATAACTCAGCATCTTTTATGGATTGGGGCTCAGTTTGAGATATGAAGCAGGCATGCATCAAGTCTCGGTTGAGTTGATGCCTAGTCTACACACCTGCTGACATGTCTCCAATCACCTGAGATACAGGATGATCTCTAAGTGTGACAAACTCAATAGGTGGAGTTGGTTCAGCAATAGCTTGGGGAATTAATTCCTCTTGTGGAATTTTGGGAGCTGTTGTTGGTTCAACATCCACTTCAGTGGATTCATCTTCACTATCTTCATTTATATATGGAGAGGGATGTGCAATAGTCTCATTTGTGATGGTCAACTCATGCAACTTCTCACACAAGTGTGGTACCTGCAAAGTTTCACTGGTAGAAGAATTCTTCTCCTTGTAAGACATGCTAGTTTCATCAAATGATATATGTACAGTGTCTTCCATTTTCATAGTAGATTTATTATATACCATATATGTCTTACTGACTTGGGAATATCCTAGAAAAATTCTCATTGCAGCCTTAGCTTCAAATTTTCTAAGATATTTCTTGTCATTGTTATGAATGTAGCATAAACAACAAAAAATTCTAAAGTAATCTTCTTTAGGTTGCTTCCATTTAAGTAATTCATAGGGATTCTTGCCCTTAAGCTTATGTATCAGACTCCTATTTAGTACATACATTGTTGTGCTTACAGCCTCTGCCCAAAAGGATAGTGGCAAGTAAGCATCTGCAAGTAATGTGCCTGCAGCTTCAATCAGGGTCCTGTTTCTCCTTTCAGCTACCACATTTTGTTGAGGAGTTCTAGGAGCAGAGAAACACTGTCTGATACCTTCCATCTCACAGAATTCTTACATGGGAAGAGACTCAAACTCAGTACCATGATCACTTCTGATCAATTCAACTGGAGTAGAATACTCAATCCTTATGCTCTTAAGAAAGTCTATAAGAACTTTAAAGTTATCAAACTTGTTCCTCAAGAAGAACACCCAAGTGAACCTTGAGAAGTCATCGACAATCACTAAGATGTAAGATTTCCCTCCTAGGCTCTGTACAGCAATGGGTCCAAAAAGATCCATGTTGAGCAAATACAGAATCCTAGGTGAATCACTCTTATTAATGGCTTTAAAACTGTTTTTAGTTTGCTTGCCTAATTGACAAGTCTTGCACAGGCTTTTCTTCTTATAGGGGTAAGAAGGAAATTCACTTACAAGGTTGTCCCTAGATAATTTAGCAATGTTCTTTAAGTTAACATGTCCTAATCTCTTATGTCACAGTTCATTATTATTACAAACCTGGTTGAATAGGCATATCTCAGACCTAACAGTCTTAAAATTTAGTATGTAAATATTTCTTATTCTAGTTCCAGTTAAAACTACTTTATTTTCTGCAGCAGTGATAAAGTAGGAAGAGTTATTAAATGATACCTGAAACCCTTCATCACATAATTGACTTATGGAGATTAGGTTGTGCTTCAGTCCACTTACATAAGCCACCTTTTTGAAAGTGACAGCTCCAATATTTACTTTCCCATAGCCTTTAGTCTAGCCATAGTTGGAGTCACCAAAGATCACTTTTGGACCTAGCTTGGACTTATAGTTGGTTAGATTTTCCTTGCTGTCAGTCATGTGCCTTGAGCAACCACTATCCAAGTACCACTGTTCCTCTATGGTAGGATAGTCTTTCACCTGTATTTAAACAGATTAGATGTTCTTGACCCAGGTTACCTTGGGTCCTTGATTCCTTTCATAATTAAAACTGGAAATATAAGATATTCATGTTGGTTTTTATACCATAGGGGGTGATATCTTCTTGGTGGTATTATCCACTGGGTGAATGGATTGAGATATTCCCTAGGTTGATTAAAGGTTCTGAAAGAATTAAGATTTCTATTATTTTGAACTAGGTTCGACGAATTCTGGTGAGTTCGTCGATCTAAGGTCGACGAATGGGGATGAGTTCGTCGAACTTCGCTCAGAGAATGAAAATATTCATTCTCTGTGCCACAATATCGTCGATCTCGGCTCGAAGAACCATAGTGGTTTCATCGATCGCTGTTCAAAGAATAATTATAATAAAAATCTGCGTTCAGAGTTCGTAGACTTGAGTTCGACGAACTGTACACATTTCGTCGATCTGAGTTCGACGAAATATGCTGAACATTGTTATAGTTAGGATTTTTCTTATTCTTTATCCTTTTCTTATTTTTCTGTTTTAATTCTATTTTATTAGTACTATGATCATCTACATTTTCTTTACCTTTTTCAGAAATAAATTTGATTGGAGTTGATAGTGTGTTTTTTGAATTAATGGGGGTTGGCTTGATGAAGCACCTAAGCCCAGCTTTCTATTAAGTCTGACATTAACTATGATTGTGATGTTCATCAACTTGATGCTTCTACCATTTAGGGATTCTTCAAGTTGCTTTGCCTCAGCTAATTCAGTTTTTAGAGAGATGATTAGTTTATTAGATAAAGTTAATTCATCTTTCAATTTAATGTTTTCAGAAATGAAATTATCTTGTTCAGTTAGTTTTTCCCTAAGGAGTTTGATTTTCTTCTCAGAGTTTATTAAATCAATACATAGTGATTTAAATTCAGTTCTAAAACCATCTGAATTGAAATCAAAAGAGGACAGTACCTGATCTTCTTCAGATTGAGGTTCTTCGCTGTCTGAATGCTTAGCTTCTGAGAGGCTGTCTGATGCATCAATAGCAATCAAGCAAATCTCATTTGCTTTAGTCTCTTTTTCATCTTCACTGGAGCTTGAAGATGAAGATTCATCTTCAGTTTCACTCCAGGTTTCAGCAACAAAGCCTTTCTCCTTCCTCTTATGCTTGCTGGAGGAGGGCTTGTTGTAGTGCTGCTTCCTGGGATCCTTTTCTCTTCTTCTCTCCTTCTTTTGATTATCTGGGTACTCTGATATGAAGTGTCCAGGCTTCCTGCAATCAAAGTAGACAATTTCTTTAGTTGGGGTTTTATCATACCTTGGCTTGTCATCTTGTCTAGATGACTTCCTTCTGAAATCCTTTTTTCCCATTTTGTAGAATCTCTTGGCTAGGAGACTCAAAAGTTCTTCACTAGCTGATGGAGCTTCTATTTCTTCAGATGCTTTGAATGCTATGTTTTGCTCCTTTCTAGCTTATGAGGGAGTCTTCTGCTCAGCAGCTTCTCTAGTCTTTATTATCTTCTCATAAGACTTGAGCTTTCCTAGTAGAGATTCAGTGGAAATCTCATTCAGGCTTTTGGCCTCTTTGATTGGCCAGATTCTGGAATCCCATAAGCTGGGGAAGCACATGAGAATCTTATCATTGACCTCAGTGAGGGTTATGTCCTTATCCAGAGTTTTCAACTCATTGATGATTGAGCTGAGTCTATTGTACATATCACTCATTGACTCTGACACTTCTTTCTTGAAATTCTCATATTAGGAGATGAGATTTGATCTCCTGTCCTTTCTCTCATCTGCAGATCCAATAACCATCTGGTTTAGGGAATCCCAGATGGCTTTAGCTGAGATGCACTCTGCCACTTTCTGGAAAATGTCCTCTGACATTGTCTAAGCCAGAATGTTCATGGCCTTGACATCAGCTATCTTATCCTTCTTCTGTGCATCTGTCCACTCAGGTGGTGGAACAGCATGAGTGCTGGAAGTTGCAATAGATGTTGCCACTAGAGCTGGTGGACCTGTCAAGATAGAATTAAAAATTTCTTCATCAATGGAGTTCATATATAATTTAATTTTTGCCTTCCAGATAGCAAACTTGTTCAAGTTGCAAACTGGAGGTCTGGTGCTTGCATAGTATTTGTTCTGTGCCATGGTATAAGCAATGTGCTAGAGAAATTTAGATCTTAGAAGGATCTGTTGGTTCAAGTGCTATCATGTACAACCAAATAAACTACCATTTGATACTAATTGAAAGAAATGGTAAACGGCTGATACCAAATGAAAGTGACTTAGGCAATTGATAATCCTTTGATAACAATTGAAAGTCAAGGGGATAAATCTAATTAGCTCTAGAGGGGGGGGGTGAATAGAGCTTTAAAAACTTTTTACAGATTTATATGATTTAGCTGTAAAATAGGTGATAGCAAATATTATGTAAAGAAATTAAAGATAAAGTATCACAGCAGAGTACAAAACGAAAAAGGGCAACCAGACAACAAAAGAAATTTTATAGTGGTTCCCCAAACTGGGTACATCCACTCTTCTACCACCCTAGTAGGAATCTACTAGCAGGTTTTGATCAGGTGACTGCCACCACAGGTTTTTGCTCTGGTGTCTTGTCACCACAAGATCTATTTGCAGGGAGATCTCACAACCCTTTAGGCTTTTAATCAGGTGCCCAAAAACAAACAATAAAATTTTGAAGGGAGTTAATAAACCCTGTACACAGGAAAGGAAAAAGAAATGATGTTGTCTTCTCTGTCTCAAATCACTGAGAGAAGACTAGTGGATTTGATGATGTCAAAGTTCCCCCTGAAATGTAGAGTAGTTCAGGAAGACTGGAGGTTTGCACAGGGTGTAGGCCTTCAGATTGATGATCTCCAGAAGCTTTTAGACTGATAGTTATTTGTTGTCTCTTGAAAGCTTGGAGAGAGGTTGAAGATGATGAAGACTATAAGCAGTATGCAGACTGAATGTATTTTTCTATGTCTGCCTGTAATTCCTTGGTCGATTTCTACAACTGCTGTGTCTTGAATCCTTTTGAAAACTCTTTCATATTTCTACAGAAATTTTGTCCTCTGAATTTGAATTTTACTCCTTGATTGACTGCTGAATTCTTGAAACTTGGACAAACGGCTAGAAGGGCATTAAATTGATTCCTCAACTGTCCCAGTTATTAAGCCGAATTTTACTCTGTGAAATCCAGTAATTAATGCTGCCAATGAACGACTATATTCATAAGAATATATGCATTTAATTACTCAGAGCAATATAGGCAACAAGATATTAAATCAGTCTTGGTCAATCTGGAAATGAACCGCAGAGAAGGAAATACTGAACTGACAGATTTCGTCGACCTCAGAACAGATTTCGTCGACCTGAACTCAAAGTTCGTCCAGCTGAGAAATCATCTTCGTCGACCCGAGCTCAGCGAACATCAATCTAGAAATATCTTGCTAATTCTGAGATCCAAGTTCGTCGATCAGAGAATCTATCTTGAGGGAAGAATTCGTCGACCTGAGCTTGAATATCGTCGAGCCTAACTAAGAGAAAGAACTCTGAGTTCGTCGATCCGAGATCGATGATCATCGAGCTGAGTTTGAAGAACTTCAAACTAATAATCTGAACTCTGAATTCTTCTAAGTCTGAGTCTCCTGAAGTCCACTGCAGGCTGGTCCATGAAGATTGATTCTAAAGACTAGCCTAAACTCTAGGACAGACAAACTTGACCCTGGCTATATAAAGTGGGTCAAAACATCCTAATAGTGAACCTTAGCCCAAATCCAAACTAGGGATCCAACAGAGACAATCACGAATCTTTGTCATATTTGTCACGTGATTCTCAACTTTGGTCATGTGGCAGTCAAAGTAGCGAGCAATAGTCAGAGGAGTGACAGTCGCTGAGGTTTAGGTTGCGGCACTTGCACAAACACATGCATGCAGTTATTCTTGTGACAATACACACGCAGGGAGAAGGATAAGGAATCTTGGAGCGACTCTTCATACGTAGTGGGATTGTTGCGGTGCCAGGGCTTCTCAGTGCATGCTCCTTGTAGAAAAGGGCACTCTCCGAAAGGATCGTGGAGGGATATCTAACTAGAGAGAAGAGAGATATAGAGAAAGACTCAAATGGGTACAATTAATGGAAGACTACACACAATCTATTACACACCTGGCTCCTAAACTCAATGGTTGCGTCTATCGATACCACGGTGGATGACATAGAAATTGTAAGCAATGTTTAGGGGAAGTTACAGAGGCTTTAGGTAAGTGTATACAACAACATGCACGTGCTTCAAATCGAATGGGAGATTAAGTCTATAACCTAGGAAGATCGGTTGATTCAGGAGTATGTCACAGATCTGGAGCGACTATGGGCAGACTATGATTATTTCTCATCAACCTCATGCTGTAAAGATTCTGAATGCACGAAAGGGAAGCGAGATGCACAGCGGAGGACTATGCACTTTATGAGGGGGTTTAACTCGGCATTTGAGCAAAAGAGTGCAATTTTGCTCGCTCTACCAAAGATTCCTACCCTGTACGAGACAATCTCAGCTATGATGCAGGAGGAGAGCTTGATTAGGCTTCAGTCCAATGCAACTGCACCCACCAGGAAGAAATCAACCATAGTGGTAACCAATCCTAAGCACACATGGTACAAGGGTGAGACATGATAATGTTTCAATTATAGCGAGATGGGTCACTGAGTACTGGTTTGCCCCAAGCACTATGAAATCCGAAGGGAGTGATTGATGATACACTGATGCCAGCTTCATCAAGAGGTAATGTTGCCTCGTTCACTCATTCAACCAAAGGTACGGGAGAAACCCTTGCCCTCACATCTATATCCAATACTAGATCATAAGATTGGACAGTTGATTCAGGTGATTCTCGACATGTCACTGGGGATGCTAGGGAATTCCCTTTGTAAACTCCCTTAGTAGTCCCAGAGCGCATCCAAACTAACGATGAAAAAACACAACCAGTGGTTGGTAAGGGTACTGTGCAATGTACCAACACTTTGACTCTGTCCAATGTTTTGTATGCCCCTTCCTTTCATGTGAATCTCTTATCCATTAGTGTTATCATATCCCAACTAAAATGTGTTGTTTTGTTTGATATCCCTAAGGTGATCTTCAAGGAGAAAGAGAACAGTAGAAGACTTGGGACAGACACATGGTATAGTTGATTGTGGTACTTGGATAGAGAAAATATGGACTCAGCCCTTTCAACCATTATTGAAGAAATTGTAAAAGGTGAAAAGAGTGTGGAGGACATACTACTACTTCATCATCGGTGTATGAGTCATCCTTTTTTTTGTTATTTTGAGTCAGATGTATCCCCTTCTATTTAAAAAGGTAAATCAAGAAAAACATGTATGTGATGCTTGCGAACTAGTAAAATACATCAGAAATTCTTAATCTAGTTTTAAAAGTAGGAGTTCTCATTCATTTAATTTAATGCATTCTGATGTTTGGGAACCATGTCCCATGCCCACTATAAATGGAATCCGATATTTTGTGTCTTTTATTTACTGCTTCTCACGTATGACTTGGCTTTATTTAATGAAAAACAAAAGTGATGTGCCTTCTTGCTTCAAGTATTTTCATAAAGGGGTTCAAACTCAATATGGTGCGGTCGTAAAGGTGTTGAGGTCTGACAACGAGACATAGTACACCAACAGAGCATTTGAAGAGTACTTGTCCTCATGGGGAATTCAACATCAAACTACTTGTTCATACACTCCAGAGCAGAATGGAGTAGTAGAATGAAAGAACATGCATCTTCTGAAATTGACTCGGAGTATGATGATAATAATGGATGTGTCAAACTACTTGTGGGGACAAGTCATGCTAACAGTAGCCTACTAAATCAATCAGATGCTCTTGCAAGTATTAGATTAGAAGTCTCCAATTAAGATACTGTGAGGGAAGAATGAAGATATTCTTCCCTTCAAGGCCTTTGGTTACGTGTGTTTTGTGCATGATAAAAGACCAAATATGAGAAAATTGGATTCAAGGGCCCTGAAGTGTAATTTTTATTGGATATTCAGCTACCCAAAATGGGTATATATGTTGGATTTTAGTGGAGAGAAAGTTATTTGTTAGCATGGATGTCACATTCAGAGAGCTTGATTCATATTACTCCTCTTTGATTGACTCGCCTCTTGGAGAATCACTCAGTGTAAAAAAAAATATGAGACAAGAGGAGTAGGATAGATATGGTGGTGAGAGGCGGATAATGAGTATCCGATAGTGACCTGTGCCATAGGAATTAGAGTTAGTTGATGTGCCAATTCTTGGGGAGAGAGAATCTGTTGGTGATGGACATTAGACTCAGGGAGAGTTAAGAGTGTATACAAGAAGAAGGTAGCCAAGTGAGACTATAATGCCTACATTGCCACCTGTGTCAAGTCCCTTGCCTCTCCCTATCCCGATCCTTGAAACACCTGCACCATCCACCACAAGTTCAGATATCCTAGGTAAGATAACCCATCATCTCTCTACTCCTACTCCCTTGTCGGTATGATGAAGTTCCCACAAGAATGCGTGAGTCTCACCTGATCGATATGGCTTTCCACATGACATTGCCCAATTTATTTCATAGTCCCATATATCCCCATGACATGGAGCATTCATTACATCTCTGGACATTATGACTTTTCCTAAGTGTTGGCAGGTTGCTAAGGAAGATTGAAAGTGCAACTAGATCTGATATACTCTAGAGGGGGGGGGGGGGGAATAGAGTATATGGTGCTTTAAAAACTTTTACAGGCTTTTACAACAATTGTTGTAATATGTGTGAGCAGGGAAGCAAATATGAATCTAATCACAGAACAAAGCTATGCAAAAACTAAGTACAGACAAATCAAGGCCAGAAACAAAAAGTAAACAAGCAGAGCCAGAGGACACAAGGAAATATAGTGGTTCCCCAAACTTGGGTACATCCACTCTTCTACCACCCTAGGTAGGAATCCACTGCAGGATGAGTTGATCAGGTGTCCTGGGCACCAATGAGCTTTTGATAAGGTGCTCAAAAACCAAAGCAGATTTTTTGATCAGGTGTCTTGCCACCAATGAGCTTTTGACAAGGTGCTCAAAAACCAGATTCAAACTTTTGAAGGGAGTTTGAGAAACCCTTTACAGAGTGGGGGTGAGAGAGTGATGGCAGTCTTCTCTTTCTCAAACAACTGAGAAGACTATGTGGATTGATGTCGAAGCTCCCCCTGAATCCTTGAAATCTTCAGGAAGAAAAGCTTTGCTGAGGGTGATAGGCCTTCAAAGGTAGAACTCCAGCAATGGATGATTTCAGCAATAGCTGAAATGTTGAGTGTCTGGAGTCTTGAAATGATGTTGGCCTTGAACACTTTGAAAGATGAAGAGATCTGAAGATTTGACAAAAGCTTGATCTCCTTTTGATGAGTGTTCTTCAGAATTCTTTTTGACAGAAGATTTTGAATGAGTCTCAGTAATCTGTATTGTGTGTGTTCTCTTCTTGTTCTCTGTATATCATCTGTATTGATTCAAAAACATTCTATCTTTTATTCTTTGTTCCAGAATAGAATATCATTCTCTGTCAAAGATAGCTGTTGGCCTGCATTGATTGCAGCCTTAATTGCATAATCTCTTCAAGATGAATGTCCACATAATTATTCCTTGAAAAGTCCCTTGAAACTTGGTCCAGAAGTAAATGAAAACGGCTAGCAAATCTCTGAATTAATTACAGAATAACTCCTGTCTGATTTGAATTTGAATTCTGGAAGATATCTGAAATCGTCGAACTGAGCTCTGCTATCATCGAGCTGAGCTCAGCGAACTGGAAAACTTAAGCAGCAACATAATCGTCGATCTGAGCTCAAAGATCGTCGAACTGAGCTCAGAGATAAAGATCCAATGCAGAGTCAAAATCGTCGAACTGAGCTCACCGATCGTCGAATGGAGTTCGACGATATTGTGAAGTTGAGCTCAGCGATCGTCGAATGGAGTTCGACGATCTGTCGAAGTTGAGCTAGACGATTGTCGATCGGAGTTCGACGAATCGTCGTGCTGAGCTCGACGATCAGACTTAGTCTCTAGACAGAAAAACTTGGTCTTCAGGGCAGCTTCCAAGCCTAGACTTCTAACCTTTAGACTCAATTCTAATTGACCTATTAAGCTATACAGAAGGTCAAATAAAGGTTCCTAGAGACATAGTGATCCTGACCCAAATTAGTAATAGGGTGTTCCAACAATCTCCCCCTATTTGGGTTAGGATTACTATTTACAGACTTTGGAAAATCAAATAACAACATACAATTAGAAAAGCATAAAAACAACAGCTAGACATTGCAGAAACATCACAGAGATATATATATATATATATATATATGTATATGGCATCCAGATAGCAGTCAGAATTCATAGAAATTGTCACCTTACATTGTCACTTCTTCTCTTTGCCTTTAACCATTTTGATTTCTCTGTTTGGATTTAGAGCTTCCTTGTTGGACCTGGTGTCATCTGCTGCACCCAAGTAGGTTTGCTTTGCAGCCCTGGGAACCACAGCAGCAGGATGCAATTCCATATATCTGTCTGCATCAAAGAATTTGCTGGAAGCATATTTGTCTAGCTCCTTTTATCTTTGCTCTGACATAGTAGAAGTATTGGAAGTGTCTAGCCCTTGTTCTTTGGCCTTCTTTATCTGATCTAATGCAACCATTTACTTCATCCTAGCAGTCCAAGCAGATGGATTCTTTTCAGGGTCCTCAAAAGGTATAGGTGGCTCATACCTGTTGGAAGAATTGTCTTGAGGAGGCCTGACAGACACTGTCTCTTTGAGCTTGTAGGGGAATGGACCAGAAGTAGTATCAAATGAAACATGTCCTCCCCTGGAGTAAGGGTGCTGCCTGGAATGCCCTTTAGAATAAACCTGAAAATCTCTTTGAGTACCCCTGTATCCTCCTCTCCTAGAATAAGAACCCCTAGACTGGCTTTCCCTTTGGTAGGATCTGGCATGGGGTTGATAGGGAGCCTGGCTTCTAGCTGGGGCTTGACTTGCAGAGCTGCCACCTGCACCTGCATCAGGAGGAGGTGGTGGAGGACGATGAGGGTGCTGGAACTGGGAGGAGCCCTTATCATACTTTCTCTTCTTCTTCATGGCTTTCAACTGGTTTTTGGAATACTGCATCCAATGTTCAGTAATTTGGCAGTTATGTAGAATATAATAAGGTATATCATTATTATCCTTGACTTTTGCAGGAGGAACCCTTTTCATTGCCTTGCTCCTAGCTTTCCTTTTCCTTGCAATAGTAGCAGCTGAATCATCAGAGTCAGTTTTGAATTCATCAGTCTCAGAACTCTGGTCATCATATATAGCATCTATTTTCTTCATAAGATCTTTCTTTAATTGAACAGAGGCAGAAGAGGCAGAAACTGAACCAGCAGCAGCAGGGACAGCAGCAGAGACAAGAGTAGATACAGCAGCAGATACAGGAGGAGAAGCAGAAACAATAACAGCAACAGCAGAAGTGGTGACAGCAGCAGTAACATTATCAAAATCTGCAGCAGGCTCAAAAACAGTGGCCTCTGTCATCAGAAAATCCTTGGATATTGGCTCATCAGAAACAATTGGGATTTCAGCAGCAGTGAGAACATCTTCAGCAGCAGCATCAACAATTTCAGAAGCAAAGGCAGTCCTTTCTTCAACAGCAGTAGTAGCAGCAATTACTGAGAGTACAAAAGAAGATATAATGCTGGGGTCACAGCCAGAGAAAGGCACCAGTGCCTTGGACAGGTCTTCTGAGGGCTGGACAGCATTACTCTTAGGCAAACAACTGAAAAAGGTAGTATCAAAGGCTGAGAGCAAAGACTATAGGTCTAGTGCCAGAACTGGAGTATGAGGCACAGCAGCAAGAGCAGAAGAGGCAGCAGACACAAAAATCTCAACAGCAGCAGCAGTATCATCACCAGCAGGAGCAGAAGCAGCAGCAGCAACATCATGAAGGCTTGCTTCATATGGCATCTCCCCCTGCCTAGATGCAGATACATCTGTATCAAGGCACACTGCTGGAGGTGCTGCCTGAGGAAGGTGGGAGGAAAGCCTGGCAGAGAGAGCTGCCACGGACAGTTGTAGAGGAGCCAAAGAGGTCTCTAAGAGCAGAGAGAGCCTGGGGGCAATTACCTCATACAACTTGTCAGCCAGGGCTGAGAGGTCTACATGCTCAACAACAGGAGTAGAGGTAGATGGAATAGGGAGGGCTGAGGATGCTGGAAGTGGAGGGCTGGAGAGTGGTGGTATGGATGGCTGAGGTGTTGGGATGGTGGATATGGAGGACAAGGGGATGGATATGGATGGGGTGAAAGTGGTTTGGTCAATGATATGGTGGAGGAGATCTTGGAATGAAGTTGAGGAGGAGGGTAATTCTGGAGGAGAGGATGGGGAATCATCCATATAGGAGTCATCCAGGAGGGTGAAGGATGGAATAGATGGAGAAGAGGTGACATCTGGTGGAGGGTATGAGAACAGTGGTTGGAAGTGGTCTGCTGGTGGAGGTGAAATGATTGCTGGAGATGGAATTGATGTTGGAGATGGGCTAGAGATGGTAATGGTGGATGGAGCTGGAATGGTGGATGGTAGAGGTAAGGTTGGACTTGGAGGAGGAGAAGAGGCAGTAACAGCAGCAGCCAGGTCTTCTGTAGGAGCAGAGACCTGTGGGAGAGTGACTCTTTGAGTCCTGGTGCCTGAAGGAGCACTTGAGGAGGGCCTGCCAGGCTTGCTGATTTGCCTGTCCCACTTGCCAAAGAGGGCACAGGTGAGTCTCTTGGAGGCATTTATGTGCACTCCAGAGGATACCAGCAAGGTAGGGCACCTTGTCTGCAGGAAGACTCCAAGAATCCTTCCAAAATTAACAAAGCTTTTGTTTATTTTCTTCTTGATTAGGTCAAAGAAGACCTCTCCCCAGTTCAAACTTTTCTTATCTACCAGAGCTCCCATGAGGCAGAGCTGATGTCTGGAGATAGTATCATGAGCTGAGTGCTTTGCCAGCAGCACTTTTCCTACAACATCTGCTAGGAATCTGTATTCAACAGACAAGTTCCTTTTGAATAACTTGCTAGGGTTTCCCTGTGGATGACCCATCCTGGCAAGTATGTCAGAAAACTCCTCTCCAGATAATTCAGCAGAATCATCTCCATTCCTTAGTCCAAAAACCTCTGTTAGAATGATGGGGGTCAAGGGTACCTGGTTTCCAGCAATGGAGCCAACTATAGTAGAGTTGTCCAGATTATGAGCAGTGAAAACCCATTCCTTGATTTCATCTGAGGCCAGCTTTATTCTGGTGGTCATGAGAGCAGACAGATTCTGATCCTTGAATAAACTCAGAATGTCTTGGAAAACTTGGTCAGTAGTGCTGAATGATTCCATATCAATGTCGAAGCCTGCATCAAACTTCATTGCGGCTAGGACAGCAACTGATACAACCATTGTACCTGCAAAAATTCAACAAACAAAACGACCAAGCGTAGAACTGTTTGGAGGGAAAGAAAATTCTGCAGAGAAATCGAAAGCGCAAGAGAGAACGACGGCGAAAAATGAGTTTTATATTAGGGTTCGACGCAGAATTGGAAAGATCGTTGAACTCAGTTCGACGATCGAGGCTTCTAAAGGAATCTGAAGAGACTCCAACATCGTCGATCTCCGTTCGACGATCTTGGAAAGCGTCGAGCTCCGTTCGACGATCGTTCAGGGAACAAAATCGTCGAGCGCCGTTCGATGATCGTTGACCGGAAGAGATAGTTCATACTATCTGAGAGGCACTGAACTCAGTTCGACGATTCTGGAAATCGTCGATCTCCGTTCGACGATCTTAGGGGAAATCGTCGAGCGCAGTTCAGAGATCAGAAAAATTCTAGACACTAAGAAAAAAATCAGAATTTTTGCCTAGTCTTGGTCAATTTTTAGCTTTCAAAATCTTGGATATTATTTAAGGCTTCCTCCATCTAACATTCCTAACTGATTTAGGAAGAAAGTGTGTTTCTTTTCATCCAAAGGCTTGGTGAAAATATCTCCCCTTTGTAAATCAGTTGGGATATATTGTAATTCAATTTTATTCTTTTCAACATTATCCCTTAAGAAATGATGCCTAATCTCTATGTGTTTTGTCCTACTATGGAGGACTGGATTTTGAGCTATGGAAATAGCACTTGTATTGTCACAAAAGATTTTAGACTTCTCTAAGTTGTAACCATAGTCTAGGAGTTGGTTTTGGATCCACAATATTTGTGAACAACAACTGCCTGCAGCCATATATTCAGCTTCAGCAGTTGAAGTTGACACAGATGTTTGTTTCTTACAAAACCAAGAGACAAGTCTATCACCAAGGAACTGACAAGTTCCACTGGTGCTTTTCCTGTCAATTCTGCATCCAGCATAATCAGCATCAGAGAATCCAGTTAAATCAAATGCTGAATCTTTTGGATACCAGAGAACTAGATTTGGACAACTTTTAGCATACCTGAGAATCCTCTTTACTAATGTTAGGTGTGACTCTCTAGGGCTTACTTGGAACCTAGCACATATACATGTAGCAAACATTATATCTGGTCTACTAGCTGTAAGATACAGTAAAGAGCCAATCATTGCTCTATATGTTGTCTGATCAACAGGTTTCCCATGTTCATCAGCATCCAATACAGCATTGGTAGGCATGGGTGTTTTCATACAAGATGCCTCAGACATACCAAATTTCTTAACCTGTTCATTAGCATATTTGGTTTGAGAAATAAAGATGCCTTCAGCATGTTGTTTGACTTGCAATCCTAGGAAGAAGGATAGCTCACCCATGCTACTCATCTCAAATTTAGAATGCATTAGGTTAGAAAACCTTCTGCACAATTTTGAGTCAGTAGAACCAAAAATGATATCGTCTACATAAATTTGTACTAGTAGGATATGGGACTTATGGGTTCTAATAAAGAGAGTTTGGTCTACTCTACCCCTTATAAAACCATTTTCCAAGAGAAAGCATGCTAAGGTCTCATACCATGCTCTAGGAGCTTGCTTGAGACCATATAATGCTTTATTTAATCTAAAAACATAATCAGGAAAAGTTGGAGAGATAAAACCTGGAGGTTGTCTGACATAGACTTCCTCTTTGATGTCTCCATTTAAGAAAGCACTTTTGACATCCATTTGATAAACCTTGAAGCCTTTATGAGCTGCATAAGCTAGAAATATCCTGATGGCTTCCAATCTTGCAACAGGTGCAAAAGTCTGGTCGTAGTCAATTCCTTCTTCTTGAGAATATCCCTGAGCAACTAGCCTTGTCTTGTTTCTTATAATTACTCCTTGATCATCCAGTTTGTTTCTGAATACCCATTTTGTTCCAACAATGGAATGATCCTTAGGCTTTGGCACTAGTTCTCATACTTTGTTCCTCTCAAATTGATGCAATTCCTCTTGCATTGCAATGATCCAGTGTGGATCTTGCTCTGCATCTTGAATGGACTGAGGTTCAATTTGAGATAGGAAACAGGTGTGCAACAGGTTTTGGTTGACCTGATTTCTGGTTTGCACACCAGCTGAGATTTCTCCAATTATTTGGGTAAGTGGATGGTCTCTAGATGTTACTAAATCAACAGGGGGTGTTGATTGTTCACCAACCTGTGTTGTTGTTTCCTCTTGTGGTACAACAACTGGCTCTTCAAGTGGTGGTTCAATATGTTGAGCATTCCCTTCATCTTCACTGCTTTCATCATCTTGATCAACCTGCAACTTGTTCATATCTTCAACTAGAGAGTGTTCCTACAAAGGTTCTATGGTAGAAGAAATCTTCTCCTTGAAAGACATGTTAGTTTCATCAAAAGAAACATGAACAGATTCCTCAATTTTCAAAGATGATTTATTATACACCCTATAGGCCTTGCTGATCATGGAGTATCCCAGAAACACTCCTTCATCAGCTTTGGCTTGAAATTTTGCTAAATATTTCTTGTCATTATTGTGAATATAGCAAATACAACCAAAAATTCTAAAATAGTCAACTTTAGGTTTCTTCCCTTTGAGTAATTCATAGGGAGTCTTTCCCTTCAGTTTATGTATCAGACTTCTGTTCAGCACATAGTTGGAGGTGTTCACTGTCTCTGCCCAAAACGATAGAGGTAGATGAGCATCTGACAACAATGTAGTGGCAGATTCAATAAGGGTTCTATTTTTCCTTTCAGCTATCCCATTTTGTTGAGGAGTTCTAGGAGCTGAGAAAGTATGCCTGATCCCTTCACTCTGACAGAACTCTTGCATAAGAAGAGAATCAAACTATGTCCCATGATCACTTCTGATCAGGGCAATTTGAGTATTAAACTCAATCTGTATACATTTGAGAAACTCTGTCAGACACTTAAAGTTATCAGACTTCTTCCTTAGAAAGAACACCCAAGTGAATCTAGAGAAGTCATCTACAATTACTAAAGTGTAGGATTTCCCTCCTAGGCTTTGTACTGTGATGGGTCCAAATAGATCCATGTGTAACAGATACAATATCCTAGGTGAATCACTCTTATTAAGTGACTTAAAACTGTTTTTAGTTTGCTTGCCTAATTGACAAGCCTTGCAGAGTCCTTCCTTCTTGTAGGGGCCAGAAGGTAGTCCTCTAACAAGGTTGTCCTTGGATAGCCTAGCAATAGTTCTAAGGTTTAGGTGTCCTAATCTCTTATGCCATAAAACATTTGGTCTACAGACTGAATTAAACAGGCAAATATCTATATCAGTTGAAAGAAAATCTACTAAATAGATGTTACCTTTCCTTTTACCTGTCAACACAGTTGTGTTGTCCTCTGACTTGATTTTGCATAAGGCTTTGCTGAAGGTCACCTGGTAGCCTTCATCACACAGATGACTGATGCTGATTAGGTTGTGCTTCAGTCCTTCCACATATGCTACCTTCTTGAAGGTTACTGAACCAATCTGGACTGTACCATATCCTTTAGTCTGTCCAAAGTTGGAATCACCAAAGATAACTTTGGGTCCAAGCTTGGCTCTAAAGGAAGTGAGGTTGTCCTTATTCCCTGTCATGTGCTTAGAGCACCCACTATCCAAATACCATTGCTGGTTAGATGTTGGATAGGTCTTCACCTGCACATAAAGCAATTCATTTGTTTTTGACCCAGTTTACCTTGGGCCTAGGTTGATAACCTTTAAATTCAGAAATGAAAGACATCCCTGGTTGACTCTTATATCCTTCAGGATGATATCTCCTTGGAGGTAAAATCCATTCAGTATAAGGGTTAAAGGTTTGGGATGAAGAACCCTCAGGATTCAATTTTGATTTGCCTTTGAAAAATTTTCCAGAGCTCTGACCTCTGTTCGACGATCTTGGAGCTGAGTTCGACAATCTTGGGTCAGATCGTCGAGCTCCGTTCGACGGTCGACTATGGGTGAGGTTAGGTATATGAGATCGTCGACCTGCGTTCGACGACTCTGGCTGAGATCGTCGATCTGCGTTCGACGATTTTTGCTGAGATCGTCGAGTTGCGTTCGGCGATCGTCGATCTTCATTCGGCGATCGTCGAGCTCCGTTCGACGATTTCTGCTGGGACTTAAATTTCTGAGGCAGATCAGAATTTTTCCTGTCAACCTCTACAACTCCCTTTCCCTTGTCAGAAATAAACTTGATGGGAGTTGTTAGAACAATAGGTTGGCTGGATGAGGCACTCAAGCCCAGTGTATTGTTGAATCTAGAGTTCACTGTGCTTGTGATGTCCATCAGCTTGATGCTTCTCCCATTAAGGGATTCTTCAAGCTTCTTGGCCTCAGAGAGCTCACTTTTCAATGAAGCTATCTGTTCCCTACAGTTCTCCAACTCCTGAGAGAGTTTGAGGTTTTCTGACTTTAAACCATTGTGTTCAGATAATTGATTTCTGAGTGAGATAATCTCTTTCTCAGACTTTAGCAGGTCTAAACACTGCTTTAAATTCAGATTTAAAATCTTCTGAAGTAAAATCAAAAGAGCTAATTACCTGATCTTCTTCAGGTTGAGTCTCTGAGTCTGACTCTGACTCCTCTTCCTCTGAGTTGTGCTGTGAGGCATTAATTGCCATCATGCAGAATTCCTTTTCTTCTGCATCATCCTCATCATCACTTGAGCTGGATGAGGCTTCTGATTCCTCTTCTGTCTCACTCCAGGATTCAGCAACAAACCCTTTTCTTATATGCTTATTTTTGCTTGAAGAGGGCTTGCCATTTCCATTCCTTTTGGAGTCTTTCTCCTTTCTTCTTTCTTTTCTGTCCCTTCTGTCCTTGTTCTTGTTCTCTGGACAGTCAGGAACTATGTGCCCTGGTTTCCTGCAACCAAAGCAGATAATGTCTTTATTGTTGCTAATGGACTTGTCATACCTTGGCTTGTCCTGCTCCTTGTATGATCTTCTTCTGAAGTCCTTTCTGGCCATCTTGTAGAATCTTTTGGCCAACAAGCTGAGTAGTTCATCATTGCCTGTGCTCTTATCTTCAGGCAGATCCTCAGTTGCGTTAAAGGCTATGGTCTTCTCTTTCCTTGTGGCTGGTGAAGCAGCCTTCTGTTCTTCCTCTCTATTCTTGATGAGCAGCTCATAAGATTTGAGCTTACCCAACAAGGCTTCAGTGGTGATTTCATTTAGACTTCTGGCATCTTTAATTGGCCAGATTCTTGAATCCCAAGTGCTGGGGAAGCACATTAGGATCTTGTCATTGAGTTCTGTCAGAGAAATCTCTTTGTCCAATGTCTTTAGTTCACTGACAATCAGACTCAGTCTGTTGTACATGTCTCCCACTGACTCAGTCTCTCCCTTCTTGAAGTTCTCATATTGGGAGATGAGATGGGATCTTCTGTCCTTTCTCTCATCAGCAGAGCCTGAGACAATTTCTGAGAGCTTGTCCCAAATCTCCTTGGCTGAATTACATTCAGCTACCTTTTGGAATATGTCATCTAACATTGTCTGGGCTAGGATGTTCATAGCCTTGGCATCAGCTACTTTCCATTTTTTGATGTCAGCATCTGTTCCTGATGGAGGTGGAACAGCATTTGTGCTGGTGCTCTCTGGGGGTCTTGGACACACTGTCAAAACAGAATTAAATATATATTCGTCAATAGAATTCATGTAGAGTCTAATCCTTGCTTTCCAAAGTGCAAACTTTGACAGATTGCACACTGGAGGTCTGGTGCTAGCATAATCTTTATTTTGGGCCATGATTTGTGCAAACAAAATCTAATAATAAAATACAGAAGAAAAACAGATCTAGTTTAGGATCTTGGGGTTCAGGTGTTAGCCTGTACAACCAATCAGATATGGTATGTTTAACCAACCTCGCTTTGATACCAATTGAAAGTGCAACTAGATCTGATATACTCTAGAGGGGGGGGGGAATAGAGTATATGGTGCTTTTAAAAACTTTTACAGACTTTTACAACAATTGTTGTAATATGTGTGAGCAGGGAAGCAAATATGAATCTGATCACAAAACTAAGCTATGCAAAAACTAAGTACAGACAAATCAAGGCCAGAAACAAAAAGTAAACAAGCAGAGCCAGAGGACACAAGGAAATATAGTGGTTCCCCAAACTTGGGTACATCCACTCTTCTACCACCCTAGGTAGGAATCCACTGCAGGATGAGTTGATCAGGTGTCCTGGGCACCAATGAGCTTTTGATAAGGTGCTCAAAAACCAAAGCAGATTTTTTGATCAGGTGTCTTGCCACCAATGAGCTTTTGACAAGGTGCTCAAAAACCAGATTCAAACTTTTGAAGGGAGTTTGAGAAACCCTTTACAGAGTGGGGGTGAGAGAGTGATGGCAGTCTTCTCTTTCTCAAACAACTGAGAAGACTATGTGGATTGATGTCGAAGCTCCCCCTGAATCCTTGAAATCTTCAGGAAGAAAAGCTTTGCTGAGGGTGATAGGCCTTCAAAGGTAGAACTCCAGCAATGGATGATTTCAGCAATAGCTGAAATGTTGAGTGTCTGGAGTCTTGAAATGATGTTGGCCTTGAACACTTTGAAAGATGAAGAGATCTGAAGATTTGACAAAAGCTTGATCTCCTTTTGATGAGTGTTCTTCAGAATTCTTTTTGACAGAAGATTTTGAATGAGTCTCAGTAATCTGTATTGTGTGTGTTCTCTTCTTGTTCTCTGTATATCATCTGTATTGATTCAAAAACATTCTATCTTTTATTCTCTGTTCCAGAATAGAATATCATTCTCTGTCAAAGATAGTCGTTGGCCTGCATTGATTGCAGCCTTAATTGTATAATCTCTTCAAGAGGAAAGTCCACAGAATTATTCCTTGAAAAGTCCCTTGAAACTTGGTCCAGAAGTAAATGAAAACGGCTAGCAAATCTCTGAATTAATTACAGAATAACTCCTGTCTAATTTGAATTTGAATTCTGGAAGATATCTGAAATCGTCGAACTGAGCTCTGCTATCGTCGAGCTGAGCTCAGCGAACTGGAAAACTTAAGCAGCAACATAATCGTCGATCTGAGCTCAAAGATCGTCGAACTGAGCTCAGAGATAAAGATTCAATGCAGAGTCAAAATCGTCGAACTGAGCTCACTGATCGTCGAATGGAGTTCGACGATATTGTGAAGTTGAGCTCAGCGATCGTCGAATGGAGTTCGACGATCTGTCGAAGTTGAGCTAGACGATCGTCGATCGGAGTTCGACGAATCGTCGTGCTGAGCTCGAAGATCAGACTTAGTCTCCAGACAGAAAAACTTGGTCTTCAGGGCAGCTTCCAAGCCTAGACTTCTAAGCCTTAGACTCAATTCTAATTGACCTATTAAGCTATACAGAAGGTCAAATAAAGGTTCCTAGAGACATAGTGATCCTGACCCAAATTAGTAATAGGGTGTTCCAACAAAGATCCTCGTTGGAAAGTTGTAATGTCTAATATTTTGCATCCTAACACAGAGTGCAAACTAGTGGAAGTAATTTAAAGGTTATAATTAGAACCCAACTACAGCATGAATGTCCACAACCACAACTATGAATGTAAAACAAAAACACAAACAAGTTCTTGGCCTTAAGGCCTTACAATGTTCAACTTGAATTAAAATGTGTTACATACTTCGGCACGCAGGCCGGCTATAGATGAACGATAAAATAACACAAGTATTGGCTTTGGCCTTTGAGGGCCAGCACAGCATTTCTGGGCTCCAGCCCGCTACTTCCCGCTTGGATCAGCAGCACTTGCACGTAACATTCCACCGCACGATGGCAAACAAAAGCAATGGTCAGCATTAGCTGACCAACTTATAACGACCTCACCCCTTACTCGGTGTGGCGGTGCTCCTTCCCTGCAGGCATTAGCTTAAACAAAACTTGGCAATTAAAATGTGCAACTTAAGCATCGTTATCCACAGACGTTGGCACAAGAGCCCAACGCCCCGTGCTCTCAGGGCACATTCTTGGTGCATAGGACCGCAAGGGTTGCACCACCATTCACTGTGACGGTCAACTATGTTTGAGCTTTTAGTCTCACAAGAGTCAAGGCCAGAGACAACGCCCCAGTGCTACGACAAGTTATATGATTTATACATTGACCACTCCAAGTCGACTGGCATAGGGTAGGGTACAGTTCATCCATATCCCGTGCTCAAATCGTCTGGCTCGCAGGCCTGACGCGGGTCAGCATCCCATTTCCCTTTTTTGCATGATCCATAACTCTGTAAGGATCCTAGGCTAGCACACATGGCTACCAAAGCTGAGCAATTTAAGCTCACGCTCAATCAAATTATAGCCCTCAGGTCTCCTAGAGATAGGCTTAACAAACAATACATAGCTTACTGGAAGCTATCGTCGGCGGTAGAACTACCGCTGCGCAGTAGGGGACAGACTATCGGTTCTTCCACTAAATCGGGTGTTTTCCTGGAGTCTACCTCCAGTACTCTCAACGCAGCCATTCGCACACCCCGCGAGTTTGAAATCTATGCGACAGCCACAGAGTCTTCTCTGGCATACAAAACATAGAAATATCACTAATCCATACCAACCCGTCGGATGGGCTTCACACAACATGCCTATTGCGTACTTCGACTCTAGATCTAAATGCAATACTAAGGGGATACACGGATCTACCTGTCAGGAGAACCACATCCACGTGTTTGTAGGGTGTCTACCGTCTAATGCCAAAAGAAAGGACTTCACATATCCAAGGAAGAGGATCGTTACCCTTGATGTATGCAATGGCACCATGGGAGAAATCTAGACGGTTGAAAACAACCGCTCCGACCTTGCCTCCATAAATCTGAACTCGCCTTGCGAATCCGAGACCCGAAACACGAACGGTGTCAAGAACCCTCCTTCCCGGTGATGCTGCTCCTCCAGAAAACTAGGCCAAGATCTCTAACTCTAGAATAATGAAGAGGAAATGGCCAAACCAGCATATAAATAAAGCTACCGCCGCATGGTACTGCCTCGTTTAGCGTATAACCACCCAGGCCCTCCAATCACAGGCCGACACGTGTCCACGTCATTTCAGTTTCACTATCGCCATGCGATAGGATGCTAATGTCGCACGATAGCCGACGTTAGTTACGACATGACACCTGCCACTATCACCACGCGCTAACTGCTACTGCCGCGCGATAGAATCCTGAGAGACTCATCAATTAAATTGACCCAGCTATCGCTGGATGTAACCCTATCGTCGGGCGATAGCTTCCCGAGAGCTCTGCCAGTTTAATTCCCCAGCTACCACCACGCGGTAATAACTTTCCGCCACACGGTAAGTCTAGCGCTGAGTTGACTCAACGCTCTCAACGCTGTCGACACTAACCCTGGAGCTACCGCCGGGCGATAACCTCCAGAGAACCATTTCCTGCCTTAAGAAATTTGGGACATTACAAGTCTCCCCACTTAAAGAATTTTGTCCTGAAATTAAGTCATGTAGGAAACTAAGGAATTAAATCAACTTTAAATTGTGTACCTAATTTGAATAACTCGGGGAACTCCGACTTCATGGTTTGCTCCCGCTCCCATGAAAGCTCCTCTCAGCCACAGTTGTCCCATCGGATCTTGACCATCCTGATCTCTTTATTACGAAGTCTTTTGACTTCTATATCCTCAATTCGAATGGGCTTGACCCTCGTTGTCAACCCACGATCAACCGATACTTGATCTGCAGTAATCACTTGCGTAGGCTCTTGCACCACCTTTCGCAACACCGATATGTGGAATACATCGTGTAGATCAGTCAGTTCCGTTGATAACTTCAACTGATAGGCAGCTTCTCCAATATGCTCCATTATCTCGAACGGGCTAAGATATCTCGGACTCAGCTTTTTCAAGCGTAGAACCCTTAAGACACCCTTGAAAGGCTTAATTTTCAAATATACCCAATCACCTACGGCGAACTCAACGTTCATGTGCTTGGCGTTATAATACTTAGCCTGCTTATCCTGAGCAACCAGCAATTGCTCAGGGATTGTTCGCATAATCGAAGTCACATCATCGACTTCCTTCCTCTTATACAGCTTTGACTCGCCCGTCTCCAACAAAAACAATGGAGTACGGCACTTCCTACCATATAGGGCCTCAAAGGGCATCATTTGAATGCTCGCCTGGTGGCTATTATTGTAAGCAAACTCAATCATATACAGGTGATGTTCCCACCTCTTATTGAAATCCAGGGCACACATGTGAAGCATGTCCTCCATTGTCCTATTGACCCTCTCAGTCTAACCATCCGTCTGTGGATGAAAGGTTATACTGAACTTCAGCTTGGTCCCCAATAGTTGATGCACCAACCTCCAGTCATTGGATGTGAAGCACCCATATCGGTCACTCATGATGTTATGGTGCACACCGTGCAGTCGTATAATGTTTTCTACATACAGATTTGCCAGTTTCTCAACTGAATCATCCTTCCTATTTGGGATGAAGTAAGAGACTTTAGTCAAACGATCTACGACCACCTAAATGGCGTCGTTTCCCTTTTGCAAACTCGGCAAACCATGCATGAAATCCATGGATATATCGTCGAACTTCCACTCTGGTATAGGCAAAGACTTCAAGAATCCTTCGGGCTTCTGGCACTCCGCTTTCACCAAGGTGCACGTTTGACACTTCGCCACATAATGTGTTATGTCCTTCTATCCCGACCACCAGAACAACTTTTTCATATCTCTGTACTTCTTTGTGCTCCCCGGGTGAATCAAGTACTTAGTATGATGAGCCTCGTACATCAATTCCTCTCATAGTTTACCCATACTTGGGACGCACAAATGACTGTCCTTCCACAAAACCCCATCATCGACAGTAAATTGGGCATTTGACCTGTAACACCCCGAAAATCGTAGTCGAACCGGTCGCATCCTAAGGAATTTTGGGTGCCTTAGTAGGGGTACACGGCCTGGGACACGGGCGTGTCCAAGGCCGTGTCTTTCTCTGTGTTGGCTGGCTGTATCCAGAAAAGGACACGACAGGAAACACGACAGTGACACGGGCGTGTCAAGAGTGACATGGGCGTATGCATACCCATGTCACCACCCGTGTTCCCAAGGGACGTGATGGTTGGAGTGGCGGTTATCTGTGACACGCCCCAGGACACGGGCATGTCGGGACCCGACACGGCGTGTCAGGTTGAGACACGAGCGTGTCTCAACCCGTGTCATTTTCTGTGCTCGACAATCTTGCCTGGATCGGGGCACATGACCTAGGACACGGCCATGTGCAAGGCCGTGTTCGGCCCAAGTTTGAGAGATTTTGGGCGGATCTGAGCCGTTCGTTTTCTTTAAACAAGATCTGACGGCCCAGATGTGTTCCTGCTTTATTAAGGCCGGGAATTGAGGATTAATTCCTCATTTTCCCTTTAGCTTTATCTTTCTAAGGAGTTAGAGAGAGAAGAGAGCACGGAGGAAGGAAGAGGAGGATTCCGGCCGCCGGCGGAGCATCAGAGCGCCAAATCGAGAACCGAGACCAGATCCGTGGAGGAAATTCCCTTGCGAAGCATTCCATCCGGATAGATTCCCATGGCGCAAAAGCGAACTACAAGGGTAACGACTCTCTACTTGAGCATGTGAAGCTCTCTTCCTTTTGCATAAGGAAACCCGCTCCCACGAGTATGCGGTGAGTGCGCTGTATTCCTTGGGGTAGACGTGAATAGTCCCCCTTGTGTTGCATATAGAGTCTGGAATCGAAGTACGGACATAGGCATTGTGTGTGAAGCCTACCCAGACGTGTTGGTCTGGATCGGTGATGTTGCATATTATATGGTTGTCAGAGAAGACTCCGTTCTTTGTGTTTTCGGGTTTCTACACGGTAGATTGCAGCAGGGATCCTTATTGATTAACTCCAAGGTGCACCCGAAAAATTGAGTGGAATCGTAGTTTTGCTAACTTGGCGGCCCGGGAGCCGGCCTTGTACATAACTGGGTTATGTGATGTTTGGAATGTTTTGGGCTCCGAGAGAAACTTGGCCTGTGCATACATCTTAAGGTGACTATGCGGTGTGAGCAACAGGCAAGTGGAATCAGACCTGGGCTATGTGGTTCGGGGCGAGAGACCCATAGAGGGACTGGCCGTTGGCATAGTCGGGAGTCTTAGACTGTTGCCAGAAAGACTAAAATGCTCACGTTGTTGCCATCCAGGGGATGGTGGTGAAGCCACGGAATTGACCGGATTCACCGATATGGTGCCCTGAGTGCACGGGATGTTTGGCCGTGCGAGCCTATACCTGTGGCGAAGTATGTTGGTACTTTATTGTTTAGCTGGGCTAATGAAATGCAGGGAAGGAGTATCACCGTCCCGAGTAAGGGGCGGGGTCCTTATAATTTGGTCGGCTTTGGCTTACCGTTTCTTTGTTTGCCACCGTGCGGTGGAATGTTTCTTGCAGGTGCTGTGAAGCCAAGTACCAAATAGCGGGTTGAAGCCCACGTTGCTGAGCTGGCCCTCGAAGGCCAAAGCGAATTGTTGTTTTGTTATTTTGTCATGTGTGGCCGTCCTGCGAGCCGATGTATGTAAGACATTAATTTTTAAGTAAACTCTTGTAAGGCCATAAGGCCAAGTACTTTCAGTGTATTTGTTATTTCATTCCTATGGTAGTATGTGGACATTCGTGATAGTTGTTTTCCAATTATGGGTTCTCTCTAACTGTTTAAAAGCTTCCGCTAGACTACTCTGTGTTAGGGAGAGTAGTTGTAGTTGTATCTTGATATTCTTATGTAACCCTTCCGACTATCTGTGGTATATGTCGTCTGGTTCCAACTGGACCTTCTGTTATATGCCATACAACGGATGGGGGTGTTACAATTCGTTATAAGACTAAGGTGTCGGTCTTCTTTATTTGAATTTGTGGATGAATTCTTTTAAGGGGTGGCGAGCACATGTATGTGCGTCATCATTATAACATAAAAGAACCCATGAATGTCCACTTAAGAATGAAAAATACACTTGTTTTGAGGAACCTGAGTGTTCCAATGATTGCTTTTAGCAATCTGTTGGTCGCCTAACCAAGGATTTATGTTATTATAGGCAGCTAGGAGCGGTGCTGGGCAATCAGAACGTCCGCGATCTGCGGAAAGTAGTGCACCGAATGACGTGCCTACAACACCTCCTTCAGCAGAAACCATCAAATTGGTGGCTGAAGCAGTCCTTACTATGGTAAATTCCTAACCTGCAGGGCAAATACAACACGCACCACCTGTTAATGAGCAAGAACCGATTAGGGTGGCAGAGCTGAGAGGGGTAGAACGCGTGGAAGTTGATCAAGTAGCACCAAGGAGAGCTACGGAGAAGCAGCTCAAGCATGTAATGAGCTTTAATCCTCCGGTGTTCGACGAGATTGGAACGCCAACTCAAGCTGAGGATTGGCTCTCTACGATAAAGAGTGTCTTGACGGCCACAGAAACTGAGGAGTGGCAGAAGACCACCATAACGACCTTCCTTTTGACCGGTGAGGCGAGGCTGTGGTGGGACGAGTTGGCGGTTCACCTCTTAGTGGGAAGGCAACTTGCAGATGTGCCTATGGAGGAATTCTCAAGGTTGTTCTTGGCCAGATATATATCCTCTGCCCAGAAGCTAGAGATGGAGAATAAGTACCTTAGTTTGACTCAAGGAGATAGAAGTGTGGATGAGTATCTCCACGAGTTTACACGATTGGATCGTTATGTTGGTGCTACGTTTTCTGAGGAGGAGCGGAAGACCAACCAATTTTATGAGGGTCTACGTGGCAACCTACAGCTATTCCTTGCTGGGCCAAAGGCACAGGGCTTCCTAGACTTGGTCAATTCGGCCCGGTCATTAGAAAAGGTCGTGAAGAAAGTGCAAGAGAAGAAGGACCCAGGGGAAGTGAAACTCAGAGTTCAAAGTGTCGAATACAAAGTCGGGCTTCCGCAGATGGAACAAGAAGCCGAAGACTTCGAGCTCAGTACCTTCGTCCGGTGCGACGGGGCAACTACAAGTCGAGTCTCAGGACCTTACTACAACTGTGGAAAGATGGGGCATTTTGCTCGTGTAAGTCGGAGCGAACGTGCAAAGTCCGAGAGGAAGCCTGGAGCAACGTATGAAGAAAGAGGGAAGGGGGTGGAGTCAACCGCGTCCCACCATACTTCAACCCAGCCTAGGGTATATAATCTTGGTCTACAAGAGGCCATAAAACAAGTTGACGTGGTGACAGGTATGAGTTAAGTTATAGCAGTTTAACTTTATGTAGTTGTTACCCTTTTATATGTTAGCTTATAAGTGATGGTGCTAGGCTTTGTGTTGATTTTTGATTGTCCAGTGAGAGACCTGTTTGATACGGGAGCTTCATATTCCTTCTTGTCTGAAAGATTTATATCATGCATCGGTGTCCCTTTCTCGATGGAAAAAGACAAGTTGGATGTGTTGTTGCTCAATGGGTGCTCAATGCGCGTGGATAGAATCTGTGTGGTAAAGATTCAGATTGGGGACCAGGAGTTTGATTTGCAAGCGTCGGTACTGCCGTTAGTGGAGTTCGACGTAATCTTTGGTATGGACTGGCTCTCGGAGAAGCGAGCATGTATTGATTGCAACCGAAAGGATGTTAAGTTGGGACTGACTACTGATCAGGAGACTATGTTTGCGGGCATGAATGGGTCGAGTAAGATTTTGATGTCGGCCCTTCAGGTGATCAAGGCAGTTCGGTCGGGGGCAGAGCTGTTTGTCATATTAGTGCAAACTTCAACGCCTAAGCCAAGTCTTGGCAGTATTCCAGTTGTGTCTGAGTATCCTGATGTGTTCCCAGATGATCTCCCAGGAGCCCCTCCTCAACGGGAGATTGATTTTACAATTGAGCTGGTGCCGGGTGCCAAATTGGTGTCACGGTCTCCGTATCAGATAGCGCCAAGAGAGATGGCGGTGCTGAAGGTGTAACTGCAAGAGTTGTTGGAGCAAGGGTATGTGCGTCCAAGTTCGTCGCCTTGGAGTGCACCAGTCCTCTTCGTTAAGAAGAAGGATGCTAGCTTGTGACACTGTATCGACTATCGAGAGTTGAACAAGCTTACGGA
This sequence comes from Platanthera guangdongensis, assembly GCA_039583875.1. NCBI lineage: Eukaryota > Viridiplantae > Streptophyta > Magnoliopsida > Asparagales > Orchidaceae > Platanthera > Platanthera guangdongensis. The sequence continues at coordinate 130,544,631 of CM077160.1, forward strand.
AAAGAATAAGTATCCGTTCCCGAGGATTGACGATCTATTTGATCAATTGGTTGGGTCAACAGTATATTCGAAGTTAGATCTGAAATCCGGCTACTACCAATTAAGGATAAGGGAAAGCGACATCCAAAAGATAGCGTTCAGCACGCGGTTTGGGCATTACGAGTTCACAGTCATGCCGTTTGGGTTGACCAATGCACCATCCGTGTTTATGGATCTGATGAGCAGGACGTTTAGAGTATACCTGGACCCTTTCGTGATAGTATTTATCGACGATATCTTGGTATACTCGCAGTGTGAGGATGATCACTACAAGCATCTGAATATGGTGTTGGAGACGTTGAGAATGAATCAGTTGTATGTTAAGTTCTCCAAGTGTGAGTTCTGGTTATCCTCCGTAGCATTCCTCGGTCATGTTGTTAGTGGAGAAGGGATAGCGGTGGATCCGGCGAAGATAGTGACGATACGGGAGTGGCCTGTGTTGACTACAGTGGCGGAAGTCCGGAGCTTTCTGGGGCTTGCAGCTACTTTAGGCGCTTCGTAGAGAACTTCTCGCGGATAGCGCTACCACTCATGACGTTGACAAGGAAGGATCAAAAGTTTGTGTGGTCTCTGGAGTGCGAGCAGGCTTTTGAAGAATTGAAGAGGCGGTTGACCACAGCGCCTATTTTATGTTCGCCGAGTGGGACCAAAGTGTTTGTAATCTATAGTGATGCTTCAGACTGTGTTCTGCTACAACATGGGAGTGTGATAGCCTATGGTTCACGCAATTAAAGGTTCACGAGAGGAATTATCCGGTCTACGACTTAGAGTTAGCGGCCGTGATATTTGCTCTAAAGCTATGGAGGCACTATCTGTACGGTGTGAAGGTCGATATCTACACCGATCATAAGAGCCTGAAGCACCTGTTAGATCAGAAGGACCTGAACATGAGGCAGCGGAGGTGGATGTAGTTCCTCGGGGACTACACCTTCAAGATACTTTATGTGCTTGGGAAAGGAAATGCAGTGGCGGATGCGTTGAGTCACAGGGCTTCTGCGCAGGCCAGATGGTTGTCGGTACATGATGAGAGTTTGGTCCGTGATTTGGAGGCATTAGAGATCTCTTGCGTCGACAAGAAGACTAGTGCCGAGGTGAAATTGTATTGGACAGAGGTGCAGTATGACCTAGCTGATAGAGTTTGGCGGGCTTTGGTTCAGGATAGCAGCATGAAGCAGATCTTGGATGAATCTTCGGATGGGTCAAATTCCCAATTTGCTATTGAGGATGGACTGCTATGGAGGGACGGTCGCCTATGCATCCCTAGTGCGGATAATCTTCGGGAGGAGTTGATGTACGAGACTCATCATACCAAGTACTCAATCCACCCTGGGAGCACGAAAATGTATAAAGACATGAAAAAGTTGTTCTGGTGGCCAGGATTAAAGAAGGATATAACACTTTATGTGGTCAAATGCTAAACATGTGCATTGGTGAAGGCGGAGTGCCAAAGCCCGGAGGTTTCTTGAAGTCCTTGTCTATCCCGGAGTGGAAGTTCGACGACATTTTTATAGATTTTGTGCATGGTTTGCCAAAGTCGCAGAGAGGAAATGATGCCATCTGGGTGGTCGTAGATAGATTGACAAAAGTGTCACACTTCATCCTGAACAGGAAGGAAGATCCGGTGGAAAAGTTAGCCAAACTCTATGTGAAAAATATTGTTCGATTGCATAGTGTGCCCCGCAGTATTGTTAGTGACCGAGATGGACCCTTCACGTCAAATGACTGGAGGCTGGTGCATAGACTGTTGGGAACTAAACTGAGTTTCAGCACAACATTTCATCCACAGACGGACGGTCAGACAGAGAGGGTCAATAGGACGATGGAGGACATGTTTCGCATATGCGTCTTGGATTTCGGAAAGCAGTGGGAAGATCACCTGTACATGGTGGAGTTTGCATATAACAATACCTATCAAGCGAGTATTGGAATGGTGCCTTTCGAGGCCTTGTACGGTAGAAAGTGTCGCACGTCGTTGTCTTGGTTGGAGACAGGCGAGTCGAAGTTATACAAACATCAAGCGGTGTAAGATGCCACATCAATGATACGTACAATTCAGGAACGGTTGAAAATCGCTCAGGACAGGCAAGAAAAATACTATAACGCCAAGCATAGGAACGTGAAGTTCGATGTTGGCGACTGGGTATATTTGAAAATCAAGTCGTTCAAGGGTGTCTCGCGGGTTCGATGCTTGAAGAAGCTGAGTCCGAGATACCTTGGACCGTTTGAAATCCTGGAGCGGGTTGGCAAAACATCATATCGATTGAAGCTGTCAGTGGAGTTGAGTGGTCTACATGATGTGTTCCACATATCGGTGTTGCGGAAGGCGGTGCAAGAGCCTTCGCAGGTCGTTGCGGTCGATCAAGTGTCGGTTGACTACGGGTTGACGACAAAGGTTAAGCCAGTACGGATTGAAGACTTTGAAGTCAAGCGACTCCGCAATAAGGAAATCTGAATGGTTAAAGTTCGTTGGGATAACAGCGGACGTGAGGAGCTTTCATGGGAGCGAGGGCAGACTATGTTGGAAGAATACCCCGAGTTACTCCACTCAGGTAACATTTAAATTTTGTGTACCTTTACGTAATTTCGGGACAAAATTCTTAAGGGGGGAGATTTGTAACAACCCAAAAATTGTAGTCGAACTGGTCGCGTCCTAGGGAATTTTTGGTGCCTTAGTAGGGGTACACGGCCTGGGACACGGGCATGTCCAAGGCCATGTCTTTCTCTGTGTTGGTCGGCTGTGTCCAGAAAAGGACACGGCACGAAACACGGCAGTGGCACGGGCTTGTCAAGAGTGACACGGGCGTGTGCATAACCATATCACCACCCGTGTTCCCAAGGTATGTGACGGTTGGTGTGGCGGTTTTCTGTGACACGCCCCAGGACACGGGCGTGTCGGGACCCGACGCGGGCGTGTCGGGTTGAGACACGTGCGTGTTGGGTTGAGACACGTGCGTGTCAGGTTGAGACACGAGCGTGTCTTAACCCGTGTCCTTTTCTGTGCTCGACGATCGTGCCTGGATCGGGGCACACGACCTGGGATATGGTCGTGTGCAAGGCCGTGTTCGGCCCAGGTTTGAGAGATTTTGTGCAGATCTGAGCCATTTGTTTTCTTTAAACAAGATCTGACGGCCCAGATGTGTTCCTGGTTTATTAAGGCCGGGAATTGAGGATTAATTCCTCATTTTCCCTTTAGCTTTCTCTTTCCAAGGAGTTAGAGAGAGAAGAGAGCACGGAGGAAGGAAGAGGAGGATTCCGGCCGCCGGCGGAGCATCGGAGCGCCAAATCGAGAACCGAGACCGGATCCGTGGAGTAAATTCCCTTGCGAAGCTTTCCATCCGGATAAATTCCCATAGCGCAAAAGCGAACTACAAGGGTAACGACTCTCTACTTGAGCATGTGAAGCTCTCTTCCTTTTGCATAAGTAAACCCGCTCCCGCGAGAGTGCGGTGAGTGCGCGGTATTACTTGGGGTAGACGTGAATAGTCCCCCTTGTGTTGCATATAGAGTCCGAAATCGAAGTACGGACATAGGCATTGTGTGTGAAGCCTACCCGGACGTGTTGGTCTGGATCAGTGATGTTGCATATTGTATGGTTGCTAGAGAAGATTCCGTGCTTTGTGTTTTCGTGTTTCTACATGGTAGATTACAGCAGGGATCCTTGGGGATTAAATCCAAGGTGCACCCGAAAAATTGAGCGGAATCGTAGTTCTGCTAACTTGGCAGCCCGGTAGCCGGCCTTGTACATAACTGGGTTATGTGATGTTTGGAATGTTTTGGGCTCCAAGAGAAGCTTGGCCCGTGCATACATCTTAAGGTGACTATGCGGTGTGTGCAACAGGCAAGTGGAATCGGATCTGGGCTATGTGGTTCGGTGCGAGAGATCCATAGAGGGACTGGTCGTTGGCATAGTCGGGAGTCTTAGACTGTTGTCAGAAAGACTAAAATGCTCACGTTGTTTCCATCCCGGGGATGGTGGTGAAGCCACGGAATTGACCGGATTCACCAATAAGGTGCCCTGAGTGCACGGGGTGTTTGGCCGTACGAGCCTACACCTGTGGCAAAGTATGTTGGTACTTTATTGTTTAGCTGGGCTAATGAAATGCAGGGATGGAGCACCTCTGTTGCGAGTAAGGGGCAGGGTCGTTATAATTTGGTCGGCTTTAGCTGACTGTTGCTTTGTTTTCCACCGTGCGGTGGAATGTTGCTTGCAGGTGCTGCGGAGCCAAGTGACAAATAGCGGGCTGAAGCCCATGTTGCTGAGCTGGCCCTCGAAGGCCAAAGCGAATTGTTGTTTTGTTATTTTGTCATGTGTGGCCGGCCTACGAATCGATGTATATAAGACATTAATGTGTTAAGTAAACTCTTGTAAGGCCATAAGGCCAAGTACTTTCAGTGTATTTATTATTTCATTCCTATGGTAGTATGTGGACATTTATGATAGTTGGTTTTCAATTATGGGTTCTCTGTAACTGTTTAAAAGCTTCCGCTAGAATGCTCTGTGTTAGGGCGAGTAGTTGTATCTTGATATTCTTATGTAACCCTTCCGACTGTCCGTGGTATATGGCGTCGGGTTCCAGCTGGACCTTCTGTTATATGCCATACGACGGATGGGGGTGTTACATGACCCATCCAAAGCCTCAGCCATGAACCGCTTCATGCTGTCATCCAACTCCAAAGCCTACCGAATCCAATCAGCCAAGTCATACTGCACCTCTATCCAGTTCAGCTAAGCTTCAACACTAGACCTCTTATCAACACAAGATATCTCCAAGGCTTTCAATTCTCTAACCAAACGCTCATCATGCATTGAAAACCAATTATCCTGCGTGGGAGATCTACGACTTAACACATCCACAATCGTATTACCATTCCCAGGAACGTATGTATCTTGAAGGTGCAGTCCCCAAGGAACTCCATCCACCTCCGCTGTCGCATGTTTTTGTCCTTCTGATCTAGTAGATACTTCAGGCTCTTATGGTCGGTATAAATATCGACCTTCACACCATATAGGTAGTGCCTCCAAAGCTTTAGAGCGAATATCACGGCCTCCAACTCCAAGTCGTGGACCAGATAATTCCTCTCATGCACCTTTAACTGGCGGGAGCCATACTCTATTACACTCCCATGCTGGAGTAGAATACAACCTAAGATGCTTCCTGAAGCATCGATGTATATGTCAAAGCCTTTTGTACCACATGGAGAACACAGGACAGGCGCAGTGGTCAGACGACGTTTCAGTTCTTCAAAAGCTTGTGCGCATGCCGGCGTCTAGAAAAACTTCTGAGCTTTCCTTGTCAAGGTTGTGAGGGGTAATGCTTTCCGTAAGAAGTTCTCCACGAAGTGCATGTAGTAGCCGGCAAGCCCCAGAAAACTCCGGACTTCCGCCACCGAAGGTAATACAGGCCACTCTCATATAGCAGCAATCTTCGCCAGATCCACTGTGATTCCCTCACCACTAACAATATGACCAAGGAATGCTACCGATGAAAGCCATAACTCACACTTCGAGAACTTGGCACAAAGCTGACTGCTTCTCAAAGTCTCCAGAACAATCTGTAAATGTTCCGCATGATCCAACTCAGACTGGGAGTACACGAGGATATCATCAATGAACATTATCACGAACCGATCCAGATATTCCTTGAATGTCCGGTTCATCAAGTCCATGAACACGGGTGGCACATTAGTCAGCCCAAAAGGCATGACCGTAAACTCGTAATGCCCATAACGTGTACTGAATGTCATCTTGGGAATATTTCTTTCCCTGATTCTTAGCTGATAATAGCCAGATTTCAAATACAGCTTAGAATACACCGTCGACCCAACCAGCTGGTCGAACAGATCGTCGATTCTCAGAATCGGGTACTTGTTCTTCTCTGTTAACTTGTTCAGTTCCTGATAATCAATACAAAGCCGCGGACTTTTGTCCTTCTTTTTCACGGAGAGGACCGGGGCACTCCAAGGTGATGTACTCGGATGCACATACCCTTGCTCTATCAATTCTTGAAGCTGCAATTTCAACTCTTCCATTTCCCTTGGTGCTAAGAGGTAAGGAGACCGTGACACGGGTTTGGCACCAGGCACCAGCTCGATGGAGAAATCAATCTCACGTTTAGGTGGAGCTCCAGGGAGATCATCGGGGAATACGTCGGCAAATTCCGACACCACTGGAATACTGGACAAAATGGGCTTGGGCTTCTTTGCTTGTAAAAGAGTGAAGAACAACTCCGCACCCTCGTGAATAGCCTTAACTACTTGAAGGGCAGATATAATCGTCTTGCTCGACCCCTTCATACCAGAAAAAGTAGTTTCTTGCACTCCTCGTCAGTTAAAGTGGAGCCAGCATAACGACCCAATCTCGTGAACTCATGAAGGTAATCGTCCACGTTACTCTCACATTAAGTCAGCCTCTGGAATTGATTCTCTATAGCTATCTTATGCGCGGTCGGGATGAACCGTGCAAGAAAACGTCTTGAGAATTCCTCCATCGATATGTCAGAAAGTTGCCTCCCAGTAAGATGATGAAGCTCTAACTCAACCCACCATAGCCTTGCTTCGTTTTCTAGGAGGAAAGTGGCTATTGTAACCTTCTGTCACTCCTCAGTCTCTGTTGTGGACATGACTCTTTTAACTCTAGAAAGCCAGTCCTCAGCCTGCGTTGGGGTCTTAGTCCCCAAAAACACTGGTTGATTAAAGCTCATCACATACTTTAACTGTTACTGTGTCGCTCTCCTCTATAATGCGGGCTTTGCCACTCCTTGATCCACTACCATAGGTTCTGCTACACCAGGGATAGGAGGCTTCACTTGTCGTCCCGGTTGTGCATTAATCATAGTGAACACTGCTTCCACTACCATCCGTATGGTTTCTGCAGAAGGAGGGGTTGCAGACGCGTCGTTATGCGCACTACTCTCCGCGGAGTGCTGTTGATGTGACTGCCCTGCACCGCTCCTAGTCACCTATAGTTGTAAAGACACTCGATTAGGTGACAAATAGATTGCCAAAATGGAATCATTGGAACACTCAGGTTCCGAAAACATGTGTATTTTCATTCCTAAGTGGACATTCATGGGTTCTTTTATGTTATACGCACATAAAAGTGATCACCAATCCTTAAAATATTTCATCCACGAATTTGAATAAGGAAGACCGACACCAGAGTCTGATACCAACTTTGTAACACCCCCGTACGTCACTTAGAATATAATAGAACGTCCGGCCGGTGCCCAACGCCTTATACAATGGACAGACCAAGGAGTTACTAAATTGAAACCATAATCTAATATTTTGCATCCTAACACAGAGTGCAAACTAGCTGAAGTAATTTAAAGGTTATAATTAGAACCCTACAACAACATAAATGTCCACTACCATAACTAGGAATGTAAAACAAATACACAAATAAGGTCATGGCCTTAAGGCCTTACAATGTTCCACTTGAATTAAAATTTGTTACATACTTTGGCACACAAGGCGGCCACACATGAATGATAAAATAACACAACTATTCGTTTTGACCTTCGAGGGCAGCACAACATTTCTGGGCTCTAGCCTGCTACTTCCCGCTTGACTCAGCAGTACCTACACGCAACATTCCACCGCACGGTGGCAATCAAAAGCAACGATTAGCATTAGCTGACCAAATTATAATGACCCCACCCCTCACTCGGGGTGGCGGTGCTCCTTCCCTGCATGCATAAGCTTAAACAACACTTGGCAATTAAAACATGCAACTTAAGCACTGTTACCACAGATGTTGGCGCAACCGCCCAATGCCTCGTGCTCTCAGGGCACATTCTTGGTGCGCAGGAGTGCAAGGGTCGCACACCATTCACTGTGACGGTCAACTATGTTTGAGCTTTTAGTCTCACAAGGGCCAAGGCCAGAGACAATGCCCTAGTGCTTATGTATGTAGAAAACAATTTCACAAGTATAAAAACACTAGTACTTATGTATGTAGAAAAGGATATGTGATGGTTGAAAAATTGAACTATTTTACTGGGAACCCAAAATCAAAGAATATGCATTGAACCAAACCTAAACTTGAGAAATGAAGAAAAATTCGCCTAATAGCAATTGTGCCCTGTCGACCGACGACATCGGATATCGTCGATCGGCGATAGTGCAAAAATATAAAAAAAACGGCGAAAATAGGTCAACTGGACCATTCCCAGCATTATTTCCTGAAAGCAAGAGGCGGAAGATGAACCCGAAGTCGGCGAAAACCTAAGTTTAAGGTAAAAGTTTGGATTTTGATTCCTCTTCCTTGGTGATTTTTGAATCTATATGGTTTTAGGGTAGATGTATGAAAGTTTGGATGAAATATTTTTAGTTTTTGAAGAACCTTTGTCCACGGTTAGGGATTTTTTGTTAAAGCTTGTGTTTTGAGAGAAGAGATCATAGATCTATGAATTTGGAGTAGGATTTTCATAGACTGATGAAGTTGAAGATCCCTATTCTTAGATCTATTGCTTTCCAAAAAAAAATTGTTTTATGCTTTAGGGAATGAGGAAGATGATGAATAGTGCTTGAGTAATAATAGCTTTATAATCATTAGGGAAATGTGAAAAAAAAACGTTGAAAAATTTTAGATCTAGTATTTGAAGTAGGGGAAATTTCAGATCTTGGGTCAAAAGTTGCATTAGATCAAATTCCTGTATCGCCCGACGACAGTGGGTGTCGCCGACTGGCGATACTGAAAATTTCTGTAATTTTTTTTAAAAAAATTTCTTTTTATCTGCAGTAATGGCTTCAGGTTCGAAAGCCCGCAGAAGTACTAGCAGTGATTCATATTCTCCTATCAAACATTTCCTGGGATAGAAAATGCGAATATTTGGATTGGACGGGTCATCAAATTCGATCCCGTCGGTCACACAAATATTCATGACCTATTAGCGATGGCAGGAATAATGTCCAACATTATCCTGGATACGTTTTCATCTGTGTTAATTAGGGATTTCTACAATTATTTAAAGGATCCTCGATTCACGGAACTAAATGGTGGACTGCGATCACGGATATAGGGACAGATAGTAGAGATAACCCATTATGATCTCAGGGAGGAATTTGGGTTAATAGATGTTGTAGAAAATTATTGGAAGGATAGACTGGACACTCTTGAATATGGTTTTGCATGGTAATTCCATCAAAACTCTTATTCAATCTACAGCCACTCTCACCGCGGATGCACGACTAGTGCAGGACATATTGAGGCACACTATTTTGCTTAAGTCCGGTGATACACAGAAGATTACGGCTCAATTGAGCTATGTCACATATATGATCTTGGAATGAGAGCCGTTCGATATGGCAGATTTTATCTTTTCGATAATACGCAACACATTTACACTAAAGAGTCCGTCTTGGAAGAAATTAAACACACTGCCACTTGGAGCGGTCATCCAATACAGACCTTTATTTCAATGATTGTGTGCCCTCTATCTTCTCTACGAGTGGTACACCTTTCATCGATCGATCAGCACGAGGAGGATCTGTAATGAGTAGCGAACCAGTTTCCATTATCCGAAACCCACCGATTATATGAGGTGGATCATTGCGGTAAGGTTTGGACGACTTGCGAGAGTCGTTCGAAGAACATAAGGGGGAGGTCAAGAAGAACTTTTTGGGAATTCAGAAATTCTTCAAATTTCTGACCAATAGCCTCAAGTTAAAGCCCACTCCAGCAGAAGTGGCCGAATGGGAGAATCTGGTCGTGGAGCCTCCCCGATCATCTACTCGCCAACCTCGCCGGACAAGAAGCATTAAACACAGTTTAGCTGAAGATTAGGAGGACACCAGTGCAAGGTATAGCAGAAATTTTTGAAGATTTCAGGCTGATCTGGAATTCAGACGATATCGCCTGGCGACAGTCAATATCACCGGCGACAGTGCTTTTTTAAAATTTTAATGTTGTTGTTCGGATTTCTGTGTTGTAATATTATTGGACTTAATTTATGATGTGATTGATGTTGTAGTACTGTTATTGACTTCTAATATTATGGTTTTCTTAATTATCATTTTCTGTTAATTAAAGTTTTTTGTTTACTTATTATGTCAATTCATTAGCTTGATAAGTCCAGGATTCCTAGTTCTAGTCTTAGTAATGAAAAACGAGAATCTGGAACTGGTTTCGTGAAAATATCAGCAAGCTGTGAATCGGTACCTATAAAACTAACTTTAATTATATTTTGCTTAATGTGGTCTCTAATGAAGTGATGGCGTACATCAATGTGTTTGGACCAAAAATGATGAGCTGGATTATATGTTAAGTCAATTGCACTCTTGTTATCACATTTTAATTCAATCGTGTCATGATTAATTTCAAAATCTTCTAATTTTTTTTATCCAAAGAGCCTGTGCACAACAACTACCTAGTGCAATGTACTTGGCCTCAGTGGTGGATAAGGCAACAGAATTCTGTTTCCTACTTGACCACGAAATTAGTGAAGGGCCTAGAAAGTGACAGGTACCACTTGTGCTCTTACGGTCTAACGAACAGCCAGCATAATAAGAATAAGAAAAACCATGTAAAATAAAGGTATCCTTGTGTGGATACCACAAACCTATCTTAGATGTGCCAATAAGATATTTAAAAATACATTTAACCGCTTTTAAATGAGATTCTTTGGGATTAGCCTGAAATCTAGCATATAAACATACAGCAAACATAATTTCAGGTCAAGATGCAGTCAAATATAATAGTGATCCTATCATTCCTCGATAGTGTTTGATCTATAGAAATACCACTTTTATCTTTTTCTAATTTCAATAAGACACTAATGGGGGTATTTGCTTGTTTTAGATTTTCAAATCCAAAACTTTTTAAAACATCATGAATATATTTAGATTAACAAATAAAAATTTCATCATGTCTTTGAGTAATTTGAAAACTAAGAAAATAAGTGAGTTCGTCTACCAGGCTTATTTTAAATTCAATCTTCAAAATTTCTATAACATTATCACACCATTTTTCATTAGTGGATCCAAAAATAATATCATTAATATATATTTACAAAACTATAATGTCATCATGAACATGTTTAATAAAAAGAGTACAATCAGCACTGCCCATTTTGTAATCATTCTTTAATAAATAAACAGTCAATATATCATACCATGCTCGGGGTGCTTGCTTTAAACCATAAAGGGCTTTTTCTAATTTAAAAACATGATCAGGAAATTTAACATCAACAAAGCCTGGAGGTTTTTCTACATAAATCTCTTCCTTAATATACTCGTTAAGAAAAACAGTATTAACATCCATTTGAAATGATTTAAATCTTTTAAAGCTAGCAAATGCAAGAAATATTCTAACTGCTTATAAATGTGCAATGGGTGCAAAGGTTTTATCAAAATATATTCCTTCAATTTGTGAATAACCTTTAGCTACAAGTCTAGCTTAGTTTCTAGTGACCTTAGATTCACTATCCATTTTATTCTTAAAGATCCACTTAACACCTACAACAGGATGATTTGATGGTCTTTCTACTAATTTCCAAACCTTATTACATTCAAATTAATTAAGCTCGTCATTCATAGCTAAAAACCAGGAATTATCATTTAAAGTGGTTTTCAACATTTTTAGGTTCTATATCAGAAATAAAGCACATGTTTGAGAATAAACCATGTAACGATGAACGAGTACTTACCCCTTTTGACGATTCTCCAATAACTAAATCTTGTGGATGATCTTTTGAGAATCTTAGCTCGCTTGGAGGCACATATTCTTGCATTTCTTTTTTTTCTTTTTCATCTTCTTTGTCTCCAAGGATTTCATCATCATCCGACCTTAGTGGAGGAAAGGGATCTTCATCATTACCTGAGGGATTAGTATCTACACACGAGAAAAACTCATCAAATTTAACATGAATAGATTATTCAACAATTTTTGTCCTTTGATTATAAATTTTATAAGCCTTGCTAGCTGAAGAATAGCCAATAAAAATGTCTTCATCACATTTTTCATCAAATTTGTCTAAATTATCATTTGTGTTCAAAATAAAATATTTACAATCAAAAACTTTAAAATAAGACATATTCGGCTTTTTTTGAAATTATAATTCATAAGGTGTTAATTTCAAGAAGGGGCGAAGCTTAATGCGAATAATAACATAACATGTTGTACTAATGGCTTCGGCCCAAAATGATTTAGGTAATTTGTATTCTGACAACATAGTACGAGCTAGTTCTTGTAAAGTTCTATTTTTCCTCTCTACCACACCATTTTGTTCTGGTGTGCGAGGAGCGGAAAATTCCTGTTTAATATCTAACTCATTGTAAAAGATACAAAATTTTCATTATCAAATTCACCTCAATGATCTGAACGAATGCACTTTATTTTTAAATCTAGTTCATTTTGAACACGTATATATAATTTAGAAAACTCTAAAAATGCTTCAGATTTTGATGTTAAGAAAATTGTTCAACATAAACGAGAATAATCATCAATGAAAACAAAAGAGTATTTTCTACCACCTAGACTTAGTGTATTAACTGGACCAAACAAATCCATATGGATCAACTGTAAAGGTCTAGTAGTGGAAATGACATTTTTGCTCTTAAATGAAGATTTTGAAAATTTTCCTTTTTGACATGGTGAACATAAAGAATATAGATTTCCATGTAAAATAGGTAAACCTTTAATTAGTTTATTTTGAGACAATTTTACTATTAGCTTGGAACTAGAATGTCCAAGATGCCTATGCCACAATTCTAATTCATCATTTTTAGACATAAAAAATTTTAATGAAGAATGTGATAAATCATTAAATTTAATCACGTAAACATTTTGAAATCTAGGAGCAGTAAAAACAATATTGTTTGTTTTGGAATCAAAAAATTTGCATATGTTCAAAGATGAGTAAATAAGACATTTAAACCAATATCACATAATTTACTTATAGAAATTAAGTTATGCTTCAAACCTTTAACATACAAAACATTTGAGATAGTAAATGACTTGTTACCTACTACTCCAATACCGATGATCTTTCCTTTTCCGTTATCGCCGAAAGTGACTCCTCATCCTTTCTTTATCTCTAGGCTAGAGAACTTTGATTTATTGCTCGTCATGTGTTTGGAACATCCTGAGTCCAAGTACCACACATCTTCTTTGTCCTTAACCTTCCAACACAACTAAGAAAGAGGATGAGAGTAAAGATCCGGTTACCCAAGTGGTTCCTCCCATAGTGTATGTGCAAGCCTTAGGTACCCAGATTTGTCTAACAAAACAATGTCCCGTCTTCTTACAAGTGTGTGTTGTGTGACCAAACATATTACATTTGGCACATGTGCTGAAAGAATTTGACGGGTTTTTCAAGATAAGTTTTGAATTTTTGCTAGGAGCAGCAGTGACAATAGATTTATTATTTTTGTTTTTAACAGGCAATTTTTTTAATTTTTGCTTATCGCCAGCGACAGTGGATGTCGCCGGGAGAGAGTGTTCAGGAGAGTATCTGATTCCAAATTTTGTCGAACCATGAAATTGACTCGCCAAAATCATATTCAGTGATTTTTGGCACATTCCAAACTTGTTAGTGGTCATTTTTAAATCACAGACTCAGCCTCTCAATGCGGTGTTTTCAGCAACAATGGTGCCACACCGGTTTGCGAAGGTCTTTTTGCTGACTTCTACTTGAGATTGAGAAAGCTTTAGAGATCTCTTTAAGGTCTCTTTCTATCTTATAACAAATTCAACCCGAGACCGAGACTTAGAGAGATCTTTCTCAAGTTCTAGTATCCTTGTCGAAGACGGATAATCCTCTTGACAAGTTACTTTCTCTTTCCCAAGTATTTTTATTTCATTTTTTAATTTTTTATTTTCAGATTTCAGTAATTTAATTTCATTTAAACTTTTATCAAAATACTTGCATATTTGTAAAAATTCATTATATAAATCTGAAAGTTAGGGGTTAGATCTGAAATACTCTAGGGGGGGTTGAATAGAGTATCTTGAAAACTTGAAAACTATAACAGCTTTTGGCTGCAAAATAACAATCTGTCCTAAAATAAATTATTCTAACACAGGCACAATAATAAATAAGCTAACTAACACAGCCACAGCAAGAATAAAAGAAAAGGTGCAACCAGACAACACAAGAATTTTATAGTGGTTCTCAAACCTGGGTACATCCACTCTTCTACCACCCTGGTAGAAATCCACTAGAAGATTTTTGATCAGGTGACTGCCACCAATGAGCTTTTGATCAGGTGCTCAAAAACCACTCCCAAGTCTTTTGGTCAGGTGACAGGCAACCAAGAATAACTTTTGAAGGGAGTTAAAGAACACTTTTTAAAGTGGGGGATGAGAGAGTGATGATATCTTCTCTTTATCAAAATACAACTGAGAAGACATTAGTGGATATATGATGTTAGCAAAAGCTCCCCATGAGATATTGATCTCAGGAAGATTTGAGCCTTGCTGTGGTGAGTAGGTCTTCAATATTTCAGCCTTGACCAGAAAGAGCTCCAAGAACTTCTTCACAGATAGAGTATTTGTTGTCCTTTGAAGAATCCTGGAATGAAGAAGGTATAAGACTCCTGATTTTTGATTGATGTTCTTCTTCTTCTTCAGCTTGTTGTTCTTCCTCTGGTTTGGGACTAGGGCTTCTTATTTCTTCAGTGTTATTGCCATGTATATATTGTCCTCTGTGTTCAGTCGAGAAGGGATAAGAAGATCACTATCGACTCTGTTCTGATGTCCATTGTGTAGAAGAAAAAGGAAAAATCTTTTTTATCTTTTCCATAAAAGCTTCCTTCTGAATTTTGAATTCCTTCCTTCATTCAATGCTGACGGCCTGGAGAATATTTGCATTGATTGATTTACCCAACTGTCCCATAGAAAAATAGCAAGTAATAATCCTGATGAAGACCATAATCAATGCTGCGTCTAACGGTAATATTCAGAGAATATTAAGCATTGATTACACAGGAATTACTGCAATAAAATAGGGGACAGAGGGAGGAAAAGTCCATGTCTGGAACTCCACAGAAATCGTTGAGCAGAGAACAGAATTCGTCGATTGGGTCCAGAGTTCATCGAGCTTAGAAGATATATTCATCGACCAGATAATTGTTGTTCGTCGACTTGAGATCCAAGATCATCGACCTGAGAATAGATAACTGCTTTCTCTAGAACCTTGTCAATTCTGTGTATCAAGATCATCGAGCTGAGAATATGTCTTCGTCAAGTAGTCTTCAGCTAACTGCTACTTAAGAATGTTGAAGTGTTCATAAATCGTCGACCTGAGAACTATGTTCGTTGACCTGAGAACTAGTTTCGTCGAGCTGAGAACTTCTAACTGCTTCTTGATAAAGCTTGCCAAGAATGTGTTCTGAGTTCGTCGAGCTGAGAAGATGAATTCGTCGACTGCAGTATGATTATGGACTTAGAATATTTAGTTGTTTTTGGAATAAAATGTTGAAGTAGAATACCCAGAAATCATAGACCTAAGAACCAGATTTATCGAGCTGATATTCCAACTTCGTCGACTAGAGTTCAGAGAAGGAATTCTGGACTTGGAATGTTGAAGTATAGTGTCCATAAATCGTCGAACTGAGAAACAAGTTCGTCGAGCTCAGCTCGGAGAATTTTCTCTGAGTTCGTCGAGCTGAGCACGACATTCGTCGACCTGAGTTCGACGAATGTCGAACTCATTTTCTGAGTTGTTAAAATTTCTCTAAGTCTTGAGTCTTTTGCAATCTATTGATGGACATTAAAAAATTTATTAGCCTTAGCAAACCTGTTAAGTTCTTTCTTCCTGTATTTGGATATGGTTGAATATTAAGAAGGATCCTTTCCTTCAGCTTTTGCTTTGTTAATCATGGATAGGCCAACCAATTCCTGGAATCTGGTCATCTTTGCAGTTGTAGCTGTTTTTGGATCTTCAAAAGGTACTGGAAGGGAGGCAGGTCTTCTTGGGCTTTCAGTAACTTGTTGTTGTTGTTGATGTTGCTGTTGTGGTTGCTGCTTGCCTAATGAATAAGGCCTCTGCTGGCTGCTTCCTAAAGAGGAGGACCTACCCTGATGCCTCTGATAGGTTTGATACTGGGTAGTCCTCTGAGTTAAATAACTTGAAGTACCAACATCAAGTGGAGGAGGAGGAGGGTCTTTCTTGGATCTTGGAGGAGGAGGTGAGTATCTTCTGCTTTTCTTCCTTTCTTTCTGTTGGTTCTTGGACAGCCACATCTATGCTGGCATGCCCTTGTAAGGTGTGATCTTCTGAAGTATATAATATGGAGTGTCATTAGCTGGATTGAGTTTTGGAGCAGGAGGTGGAGGAGCTTTCCTCTTCTTATAAAGTCTCTTTTTCTTGGCAGATGGACTCTCATCATCATCATCATTTAAAAAATCTTGAGGATTATCATACAGTCCATTTAATTCTTTGAGAGCCTCTGCAGATATCAAGGGTTTATCTGCCTGAGAGGGAGTTGGAGGTGAAGCTGGAACTGGAGTAGGAGAACTTTGTACATCAGTGCTTTCAGCAACTGATTTATTTTCTTCAGCTATATCTGTCATGACCAATACATCCAGATCAGGCATTGGAGTATTATCCATAACAAAAACTGGAACAGAAATGGGGGAAACAGCTCTGGGAGGAGATGGAAGAATAGGAACTTCTGGAATAGCAAAATTGGCCTTAAGTTTCTTGGCAACCTTGGGGTTTATTGGTGAGATATAAGGGACTATAGCCAAAGATGGCTTTGTACTATACTCTGGAAGTTCACTCAAATAAACTGTATCAAAAACTTTCAACAGATTCATCAGATCAACTGTGGGATTTATGATGTAATCACCATCAGCTATTATTTCCTCTGGGACTTGCTCATCCAGATCCATATCAGACTCAATAAAATTAATTAAATCAAATAAATCTTTATCATCATCTACATCTGTTGTTGCTTCTGCTTCTACTGCTGCTTTTTTTGTTGGTACTGTTGTTGTTGCTGTTGTTTCTGCTGCTATTGTTGTTGCTGTTGTTGCTTCTTCATAAAGTATCTCCCCCTTCCGGGTTTCAGTGGGTACTGAAGCCAGACCCCTAACTGAAGAAGGAGTAGCAGATAGGGAAGAGATTTTTTTCAGCAAGGGAGGATATGGAGGCATCAAGAGGTGAAATAGCCTCTGCTAGAAGGGTTTTGAGGAGGGGAGTGAGAAGTGCAATAAGCGGTTGAATGATGGAGGGGTCCAATGGCAGAGATACAGAGGGTGCTTCAGTGGAAACAGAAGGGGGAATGGTAGTTGATGGTGGAGGAGGAGGTAGGGAATCTTGCATTTGTTCATCCTGAGGAGGAGTATGAAGGGGGGATGTGAGCAGATTGAAGGATGGGATGTTTTCTAGATGGTGGGGTAAGGGAGATGAATGTGGTCATGTAGTTGGTGTGCCATGGGGAGAGGGAGTATGAATGTGGGATGGAAATTGTGTATCATGTTGAGAGGAGGGTGAGGTATGAAGGGTAACATGAGTTGGAGATGTATGGATTGGGGATGATGGAGGTGTGGTATGAAAGTGAATATGAGTTTGTGGTGGATGTATTGGAGAGGATGGTGGTGTAGAAGTGGGGACTGTGGTTGGAACTGTGGAGGGGAGTTGGATGGCTGGAGGTGATGGAGGTGGAGGAGGGATATCTTCAGTAGGGTTGGAAGTGGCTAGATCAGCCATGGTACTCTCAAAAGTCCTTGAGGAGGAGGAAGAAGCCTTGGAGGTCTTGGTTATGTTCCTCTCCCACCTGCCAAAGACGGCACAGGTGAGCCTCTTGGCGGCATTTATTAATATGGTCGGGGAGACCCGGGATTCAACAGCCTTTTCTTTGAGAAAGATTCCCAGAATCCTTCCAAAACAGACTTCCTTTTTAGTGTTCTTTTTCTTGATTAAGTCAAACATAATCTGAGCCCATTTCACCTGCTTCTTGTTCACCACAGCACAAACGACCAGGAATTGATGCCTGGTTATGTAATCATGAGCAGTGTGCTTGCCCAACAACACTTTCCCCACAATGTCTGCTAGAAATTTGTACTCAGCAGATAGGTGTTTTTTCAGCAATTTATTTGGGGTTACTCCACAATAATCCATCTTACTCAGCATCTCATCGTATTCATCACTAGCAATTTCTAGTTCCTCTTCACCATTAGTTAATCCAAAGATTTCAGTCAGAACGGCAGGGGTAAGAGAAACAACATTACCCGATATGGTGCCTGTCATTGTGTTATCATCTATGGTTGAGGAAGTATAAACCCACTCTCTAATCTCTGCGTCAGCTATCTTGATCTTGGTAGTCATCAAAGTTTTTAACTGCTAATCTTCAAGCAGTTGCAAGATTTCCAGGAATATTAGATCGGAGTGTTGGAAAGAGTCAAAATCTACATCAAATCTAGTGTCGAATTTCATTGCTGCGAGACTGCCTGCTGGAATCGCCATTAGTGCACCTGCAAGAGAGAAAAACGAAGATCAAGTGCAATGGAACTGAAAGAGCGGGACGGAGGTCGAAGAAAAACCTAGATATAGGATTTTCCAGCATATGAATCGACAAACTCCGTTCCACAAAAAATAAAAAAATCTTCGATCTGAGCTCGACGAAATAATTTATAGTTAAATAATTCGTCGAGCTCAGTCTGAAGATTTGAGAACATTTCATCGAGCTCTGTTCGATGAAAGGTTTCTGAAGCTGATTCGTCGATCTCCGTTCGACGAACATAACTTCACTCACAGAGAGTTCGTCGATCTCCGTTTGATGAATATCTCAAGAACTTTTCCCAGTTCGTCGAACTCCGTTCGACGAACTTTGAAAAATTCGTCAAGTGCAGATAGAGATTAAATTAAAGCTTCTCCATTGATCATTCCAAGTTGATTTATAAAGAACAAGTGATTTCTTTAATCCAAGGGTTTGGTGAAAATATCAGCTCTTTGTAAATCAGTGTAGATATAGATAAGTTTAATTTTGTTTTTGTCTACACACTCTCTAATGAAATGATGCCTAATGTCTATATGCTTAGTCCTACTGTGATGGACTGGATTCTATGCTATGGATATAGAACTTGTGTTATCACATAAGATAGTTGAATTAATTAAGTTACAACCATAGTCCAGGAGTTGGTTTTGAGTCCACAACATCTGGGAACAACAACTGCCAACTACAACGTATTCTGCTTCAGCAGTTAATGTAGACACAGATAATTGTTTCTTGTATAACCAAGACACTAGTCTCATACCAAGGAACTGGCAAGTTCCTGAGGTACTTTTCCTATCTACCCTGCATCCAATAAAGTCAGCATCTGAATATCAAGTTAAATCAAATCCTGACTCAGTAGGACACCAAATGCCTAGACTTGGACAACTCTTTATATATCTCAAAATTCTTTTTAGAAAAACTAGATGAGATTATTTAGGATTCACATGGAACCTAACACAAAGACAAGTAGCAAACATTATATTAGGTCTGCTAGCTGTAAGATATAATAGGGACCCAACAATGCCCCTATATAATTTCTGATCAACTGGTTTCTCATGTTCATCATAGTCTATTACATCATTAGTGGTCATGGGTGTTTTCTTTGCTGAGGCATCAGTCATCCCAAACTTTTTAATAAGCTTTTTAGCATACTTAGTCTGGGATATGAAAATGTCATCAGGTAGCTGCTTCACTTGGAGACCAAGGAAGTAGGAGAGCTAACCCATACTACTCATCTCAAACTTTGAATTCATGAGGTCAGCAAACCACTTGCATAGTTTGGGATCTGTTGACCCAAATATAATGTCATCTACATATATTTTTACTGACAATGTTTGATCCTTATGGTACCTAGTGAATAAAGTTCTATCTACAATGCCTCTAATGAATTTATGCTCTATCAAAAAGCTAGCTAGGGTCTCATACCAAGCTCTTGAAGCTTGCTTTAAACCATAAAGAGCTTTATGCAATCTAAATACATATGAAGGAAGGAAAGGTTCTATAAAACCTGGAGGTTATTCAACATAAACCTCTTCTTTAAGTACTCCATTTAGAAAGGCACTCTTCACATCCATCTGATATACCTTGAACTTCTTGTAGGCAGCATAGGCAAGGAAAATTCTGATTACCTCTAACCTTGCAACTGGTGCAAATGTTTGATCATAGTCAATTCCATCTTCTTGTCTATAACCCTAAGCAACAAGCATAGCCTTGTTCCTCACAATTGCACCATGGGCATCTAGTTTGTTTCTATATACCAATTTAGTTCCATTGACTGGGTAGTCCTTTAGTCTTGGAACTAAATCACAAACTCTACATCTCTCAAATTATTTGAGTTCTTCATGCATTGTAATGATCCAGTGGGGATCTTGATCAGCATCTTTTATGGACTGAGGTTCAACTTAAGAGAGAAAACAGGCATGAATCACATCTTGGTTGAGTTGATGCCTTGTGTGTACACCTACTGATATGTCTCTAATAACTTGAGATCTAGGGTGATCCCTTAGTGTGACAAGATCAGTTGGTGGAGTTGGTTTAATAAGAGCATTTCGAATTAATTCCTCTTGTAGAATTGTGTTTGCTGTTGAATGAGGTTCAGCCTCTTCCAAAGATTCATTTTCACTGTCTTCATCAACTTGTGGAGGAGAGGGTGCAATAGCCTCTTGTGGAAGATTTAATTCACCCAACTTCTCACACAAGTGAGGTACCTGCAAAGTGCTTTTGGTAGAAATATCTTTCTCTTTATAAGACATGTTAGTTTCATCAAAAGTAACATGAATTGATTCTTCAATTTTTATAGATGATTTATTAAACACCTTATAAGCTTTGCTTACTAGCAAATATCCTAGAAAAATTCCCACTTCAGTCTTATCTTCAAACTTTCTAATATATTTCTTGTTATTATTATGTATGTAACATATACACCCAAATACTTTAAAGTAAGTGATTTTAGGTTTCTTCCCCTTGAGCAATTCATAGGAAGTCTTATTCTTTAGTTTATGTATTAGACTCCTGTTCAGTACATAATTTGTTGTGCTTACAGCCTCTGCCCAAAAGGATAGGGGCATGTAAGCATCTGCAAGTAACGTGCATACAGCTTCAATCAAGGTTCTATTCTTCCTTTCAGCTACCTCATTTTGTTGGGGAGTTCTAGGAGCTGAGAAGCAGTGCCTGATACCTTCCTTCTCACAGAACTCATGCATAAGAAGAGACTCCAACTCTATACCATGATCACTTCTGATCAATGAAACATGAGTAGAGTACTCAATCTGTATGGTCCTGAGAAAATCTATAAGAACTTTAAAGGTATCTGACTTAGATCTCAGAAAGAACACCCAAGTGAATCTTAAGTAGTCATCTACAATAACTAGGGTATAAGATTTCCCTCCTAGGCTTTGTACAGCAATAGGTCCAAATAGGTTCATGTGTAGCAAGTATAAAATCCTAGGTGAATCACTTTTATTAACTGATTTAAAGCTAGATTTAGTTTGCTTGCCTAGTTGACAAGTCCTACAAAGGTCTTTCTTCTTATAGGGACCAGAAGGTAAACCTCTCACAAGGCTGTCTTTAGATAGCCTAGCAATATTTTTCATGTTAACATGTCCTAGCCTTTTATGCCATAATTCATTTTGATTGCTAACTAAATTGAGTAGACAAATGTCTGAAGGTGGAGAATAAAAATCAACTAAATATATGTTTCCTTGTCTATTCCTAATTAAAACATTTTGTTTTTCTTTATTAGAAATAAGACAGGATGTAGAGTTAAAGTGTACCTGATAACCTTCATCACATAATTGGCTTATAGAGATGAGGTTATGCTTGAGTCCACTTACATATGTCACTTTCTTGAAAGTGACTGCTCCAATTCTTACTTCTCCAAAACCTTCTGACTGACCCCAATTTGAATCACCAAAGATAACCTTTGGTCCCAGCTTGGATTTGTAGTTGATTAAATTATCTTTGCTGCCAGTCATGTGTTTGGAACATCCACTATCCAGGTACCATTTTTGATTAACCACTGGACAAGCACTTTTCCTGCAATGAAAACAGTTAGTTGTTCTTGACCCAGGTTACCTTGGGTACTTTATATTATTGATAAGAAAAGCTAAATATTACTGAAAATTCAGGTTGTGATTTGTAGCATAATGGGTGATATCTTCTAGGAGTTCGTCGACCATAGTTCGACGAAATGGGATGAGATTGTCGATCTCTACTCAGAGAATGAACATGTTCATTTTCTGTGCCCCAAGTTCGTCGATCTCTGCTCGACGAACCATGCGGAGTTCGTCGATCGCAGTAAGATGAATAATTATTATATAGATTTGCGTTCAGCGTTCGTCGACTAGAGTTCGACGAACTGGCCACATTTCATCGATCTGAGTTCGACGAAATCTGCTGAACTTTGTTTTTATCTAAGGTTTTCTGGTTTCTGTTTTTGTGATTTTTAAGATTAGGTAATTCTTCTGTAATTTGTTTATTGTTTATTACTTCTTTACCCTTAGCAGTTACAAATCTGATGGGGGTTATTAATATGTTCTTCTTGACAATGGGAGGTAAACTTGATGAATCACCCAAGCCCAGTTTGCCATTCAATCTGGCATTGACTGTGCTTGTGATGTCCATCAGCTTGACGCTTCTCCCATTGAGAGATTCCTCAAGTTGTTTGGCCTCACATAATTGTGTTTGCAGGGAAGTGATTTGTTCATTAGCCAGATTTAATTCATCCTTTAACCCAGTGTTTTCAGAAATTATATTTTCTTAATTAGCTAGTCTTTCCCTAAGTATTTTGATTTCCTTTTTAGAGTTTATTAAATCAATACACATGGCTTTAAATTCAAATTTGAAGGCATCAGAATTATAGTCAAAAGATAAAAGTACCTGTTCAGCTTCTATTTCTAAAGCTTCTTCATTTTCAGATTCTTCTTCTTCTGATTGACTTCTGGAGGCATCAATGGCCATGAGGCAAACTTCTTTAGCCCTTGCCTCTTCTTCTTCTTCACTGGAACTTGAAGATGTGGATTCATCCTCAGTTTCACTCCAGCTTTCTGCTACAAAGCCCTTCTCCTTCTTCTTGTATTTGCTGGAGGAAGGTCTTGAACATTGATGTCTTCTTGTATCTTTCTCTCTTCTTCTTTCCTTGTTTTGATTCTCTGGATACTCTGAGATGAAGTGTCCAGGTTTCCTGCAGCCAAAGCAAACTATCTCTTTAGTGGGGGTTTTGTCATACCTTGGCTTATCATCCTGCCTGGTTGATTTCTTCCTGAAGTCTTTCCTTGTCATTTTATAAAATCTTTTGGCAAGGAGACTCATTAGCTCTTCATTTATTGTTGAAGGTTCTGTCTCTTCAGCAGCCTTGAATGCTAAGCTATGCTCCTTCATTGCTGGTGTAGGAGTTCTTTGTTCAGCTGCTTCTCTTGATTTAATCAGTTGCTCATAGGACTTAAGCTTTCCCAAAAGAGATTCTGTGGAGATCTCATTTAGGCTCCTGCCTCCTTGATTGGTCATATTCTTGAATCCCATGAGCTTGGGAAGCACATGAGGATTTTATCATTCAGCTCAGTGAGGGTGATGTCCTTGTCCAAGGTCTTTAGCTCATTAATGATTGAGCTCAGACTGTTGTACATGTCTGCCACAGATTCTGCTTCATCTTTCTTGAAGTTCTCATATTGGGATATGAGGTTTGATCTTCTATCCTTCCTTTCATCAGCAAACCCAGCCACCATTTGGTTGAGAGAGTCCCAAATGGCCTTGGCTGATGTGCATTCAACCACTTTCTGGAATATGTTATCAGACATTGTTTGGGCCAGAATATTCATGGCTTTTGCATCAGCAACTTTTGCTTTCTTCTGGGCATCAGTCCACTCAGGTGATGGAACTGCATGTGTGTTGGAAGTTGCTGTAGTTGTAGATGGTTGAGGAGGACCTGTCAAAATGGAATTGTAGATGTCCTCATCAATTGAATTCATATATAATTTTATTCTTGCCTTGCAGATGGCAAACCTATTTACGTTGCACACTAGAGGTCTGGTGCTTGCATAGTCTTTATTCTGTGCCATGTTGTGAATGTAATCCTAATAGAAATAAAAATCAGATATAACATAGGATCTTTTGGTTCAAGGGTTAACTTGTACAACCAAAGGAACCTTGCTCTGATACCAGTTGAAAGTTAGGGGTTAGATCTGAAATACTCTAGAGGGCGTGGTGAATAGAGTATCTTGAAAACTTAAAAACTATAACTGCTTTTTGCTGTAAAATAACAATCAGTCCTAAAATAAATTATTCTAACACAGGCATAACAATAAATAAGCTAACTAGCACAGCCACAACAAGAGCAAAATAAAAGGTGCAACCAGACAACACAAGAATTTTATAGTCGTTCCCCAACCTGGGTACATCCACTCTTCTACCACCCTGGTAGGAATCCACTAGCAGGTTTTTGATCAGGTGACTGCCACCAATGAGCTTTTGATCAGGTGCTCAAAAACCACTCCCAAGTCTTTTGGTCAGGTGACTTGCAACTAAAAATAACTTTTGAAGAGAGTTAAAGAACCCTTTTTAAAGTGGGGGATGAGAGAGTGATGATGTCTTCTCTTTCTCAAAATACAACTGAGAAGACTTTAGTGGATATATGATGTTAGCAAAAGCTCCCCCTGAGATATTGAACTCAGGAAGATTTGATCCGTGCTGCAGGGTGAGTAGGTCTTCAATATTTCAGCCTTGACCAGAAAGAGCTCCAGGTACTTCTTTACAAATAGAGTATTTGTTGTCCTTTAAGGAATCCTAGAATGAATAAGGTAGAAGACTCTTGATTTTTGATTGATGTTCTTCTTCTTCAGCTTGTTGTTCTTCCTCTGGTCTGGGACTAGGGCTTCTTGTTTCTTCAGTGTTATTGCCATGTGTATATTGTTCTCTGTGTTCAGTCGAGAAGGGAGAAGAAGATCTCTATCGACTCTGTTCTGATGTCCATTGTGTAGAAGAAATAGGAAAAATCCTTTTTATCTTTTCCATAAAATCTTCCTTCTGAATTTTGAATTCCTTCCTTCATTCAATGCTGACGGACTGGAGAATATTTGCATTGATTGATTTCCCCAACTGTCTCATTGAAAAACAACAAGTAATAATCCTGATGAAGACCATAATCAATGCTGCGTTTAAGCGGTAATTTTCAGATAATATTAAGCATTGATTACACAGGAATTACTGCAATAAAATAGGGGACAGAGGGCGGAAAAGTTCATGTCTGGAACTCCACAAAAATCGTTGAGCAGAGAACAGAATTCGTCGACCTAGGTCCAGAGTTCGTCGAGCTTAGAAGATATATTTGTCGACCAGATAATAGTTGTTTGTCGACTTGAGATCCAAGATCGTCGACCTGAGAATAGATAACTGCTTTCTCTGGAACCTTACCAATTCAGTGTATAAAGATCATCGAGCTGAGAATATAACTTCGTCGAGTAGTCTTCAGCTAACTGCTACTTAAGAATGTTGAAGTGTCCAGAAATCGTCGACCGGAGAACTAGGTTCGTCGACCTGAGAACTAGTTTCGTCGAGCTGAGAACTTCTAACTGCTTCTTGATAAAGCTTGCCAAGAATGTGGTCTAAGTTCGTCGAGCTGAGAAGATGAATTCGTCGACTGGAATATGATTATGGACTTAGAATATTTAGTTATTTCTGGAATAAAATGTCGAAGTAGAATACCCAGAAATCATAGACCTAAGAACAAGATTCGTCGAGTTGATATTCCAACTTCGTCGACTAGAGTTCAGAGAAGGAATTCTGGATTTGGAATGTTGAAGTATAGTTTCCACAAATCGTCGAACTGAGAATCAAGTTCGTCGAGCTCAGCTCAGAGAATTTTCTCTGCGTTCGTCGAGCTGAGCACAACTTTCGTCGACCTAAGTTCAACGAACGTCGAACTCATTTTCTGAGTCTTTGAAATTTCTCTATGTCTTGAGTCTTTTGCAATCTGTTGATGACTGGTCCATGCAGTGTTGACTCTAAGGAAATCGCCTAAACTCTAGGACACACACATGACCCGGGCTATACATGTTGGGTTAGACATCCTAGTTTAGTGAACCTAGCCCAAATCCAACTAAGGATCCAACAAAATCTTCATAAGAAGGAGGATTTATCTCAGTATCGCTCTGGACACTGCTTTTATCATCAAATGATGAGACGTCCTTTCCCATCAGGCACATGTTGGCCTCATCTTCAGTCTATATGCTTGAACTGCTTGATTCCTCAGATGTGACGTCATCCCAGGTTTTAGCCTTCAGAACTTTCTTTTTATCCTTCTTCTTGTGTCGCTTCTCCTTCATCTCATTTAGATATTTTGTGCACTTGCGCTTTATGTGGTCAACTCTCCTGCAGTGATTGCACTCAGGTGGTGATCTCTCTTCATCATCCTCTCCATCAGCTTGGACTTTTCTTTTCTATATACAAATTCTTGCTTCTTGAAAAATTTCCTGAAAGAATTTCTTCTTTCAGGATTTCTCATGAACTTCCTAAACTTCTTTACGAACAGACTCTCTTCATCTCCATCGTCACTCTCACCGGACTCATTTTCCACTTCCTTCTTCGACTTCAACGCCAAATCTTTCTTTCTTGGCTCCAGGCTATACTCCTATTATTGAATCCCCAGTTCCACTTCGTGGGTTTTCAGATTGCCTATCAGATTCTCAATTTGGAGAGACTTTAGATCGTGTGACTCCGAGATGGCAGTCATCTTTGGATTAAACTTTGGGGGAAGCGATTTAAGTATCTTTCTCAACAAATCTCCATTTGAGAAACTCTTTCCTAAAATCTTCGAGTCGTTCACTATCTTGCTGAACCTCATGTACATGGAGTCTACATCCTCATCAACCTCCTTCTTGAACATCTCAAACTCGGACTCTAACTGGAATGCTTTTGAGTCTTTCACCTGCGATGTACCTTCATGAGTAACTTCAAGGAGATTCCAAATATCATACGCAATTTCACATACACAAACACGACTAAACTCAATCCTATCTACCGCACAGAATAAGGCATTCATTGCCTTAGCATTATTCTTATAGCGAAGTTATCAACATTGTCCCATTTATCCTTGGGTTTTTCCATTGTGACACTTCCTACTACAGTTATAGGGACAGTGTAGCATGTTTCTATCATGCCCCATACTTCAATATCTAGAGCTATTAGAAATTATCACATTCAAGCTTTCTAATAGTTATAGTCTATGCCCGTGAATAAGGGAGGTCTACTTATACCTTGCCCCCTCAGAAAACGCGTGAGTGTTTTGTGTCATTACTCCCGGTGGTGAAACCGATTTCGGAGTAACCTACCTCTGAAACCAAGTGTTGGATCGTGTGGCGCCCTTAGAGGCGGGTGAATAAGGGTTAATTAAATTTTTAAGTATACAAAGTTTACTTGGTGATAAACAAGGAAATCAAGACAAATTTTGCATGAGCAGAATTGAACACTAGGAAATTTATAAAAAATAAAACAATAAAAATTTATTTCAAAAGTGCTAAGTCAGAATACAATATATCTCTATAGAGCTAGATACAAAGGCTTATGAAAATTACAATTTACTTTTGATTTTGTTGGTCCTTCTACCTAGGACCGGCATGTTAAAGCGTATCTCTCCCTAGATCTTGCTACTAGCCTCCTCTAGATCTAAACACGATCTAGACGATGCACACAAGGTAACAATTTCCCCCTAAGCCACACAAGGACTTGGACATCACGCACAAGGAGGCGATTTTCCCCTAAGCCATGCAAGGACTTAGACGCCACGCACATGGCGGCGATTTTCCACTAAGCCACACAAGGACTTAGACGCCACGCACAAGGCGGAGATTTTCCACTCTCGATTACAATAGTAATAAAGAACAAAACGAATTGAAAACTTTAGAATTAAAACTCCCTCCAAACAATACGCTGAAGATGCCGACGAATCCTTGCCAGGGCTGCTTTGAATGTCACGTACGAGCCGTCGATCTTTTGCGCGTTGGCCTTCTTGAGAGTATGGAGTAATTCTGGATTCTGGAGCTCTATGGATCATCTAAGCACGAAGGAACACTCCAGATAAGGAAATTCATGATCTCCACAAAAAAATGACTAGCTTTTATACTTTGGCAATATCGTCTGGCGACACTGGATATCACCACCTGGCGATATCGGAACTGGCTGCCACGTGTCCCACGAACTCCTCATTTTTGCATCGCAGATCCATCATGTCGATCATGGACTGTCGCCTGGCGATACCCGTTGTCGCTGGGCAATGGTGACAGTAACTGCCAACCGTGTGGAGATGGTGCGTTAACTACTCATGTCATTGTCGCCTGTTGGCGATACCCAATATCGCCTGGCAATATCTCCCGACCTCTTGGTTCTAACCCGAATCAACACCCAAATGCCATTAGAGTTAGACGTGTGATATCTGTACATCATAAACACCCAAAGATCAAATACAAATGAGATTTGTTATTAGCAACCCTAGAAGCGTGGAACGCATGCTCCAACAACACATAATCCGCGTATTGCGGAAGGAATATGTGGCCTTCGTTACTTTTGTTTAAGGCTGGGGCACTCAGCCTTCATTACTGGAGCTGGAAAACTTGCTGGCTTCGCAGGAAAGCCTAGCAAGGCAGATGGCTGGAGTCATTATCTCTGAATGAGGTAGTGAGGCACTCTTATCAGGGAAGAAGAAGAGCTGGGTCAAGAAGAAGAAGCCATCTACTGGCGATGGCCCATCAACTTCTTATTAGTAAGAGAGGAGTGCTGCTCTTAAGCGGTATTGGAAGAAGAAGGAAGGGCTAAGGTGCTATAGATGCAACCAGCCAGGTCACTTCAAGAAGGATTGTAAGGTCAAGCTGCAGTCAGGGAACGCGACAAGTAAATAATAAGCTGGTTCCAGTGCTGAGGAAGCAGGATGTGGAAATACATTCATGACAGGCACGTGTGTCCGGGCTTTGTCCACCATCGACTACCAAGATAACTGGATAGTGAACTCGGGGTGTGGTCACCACCTCATTGGGGACAAGTCGAAGTTTTCTTCTCTACAAGCGTACTCAGGTAATGATGTTATTATTACTATAGATGTTATAGTTCATGTAGTCGAGAAGGAGTGCATCGTTTCTTTAGGTAGTGATAAGGGTCAACTCACCTTGAGGAGTGTTTATCACGTATCGGGCATGAAGAAGTACCTCTTCTTAGTGACCAACGCAGTGGACGTGGGCTATAACGTTCTGTTTGGCCCGACAGAAGTGAAGTTTATCCGCAATGTATCATCGGTGAAGGCTGGTGTTGCTCATTTAGGGATAAGGGTAAAGGACTTATTTTTGTTATCAACAAGTTCCTATGTAGATCGGATGAGGGACAATGATAGTTCTGTTATCTGGCATGAACGACCGGGATATGTTAGGATGGACAAATTGAAAACTATGACGGTGAGAAGCCTTATAAAAGTCTTGCCTAGATTGTCATCCTTCAGCGACAGTCATGTCTGTGTAGGATGACAATATGGAAAGGCTCATTACCTTCTGTTTGACAAGTCGCAGACCAGGTATAAAGCACCATTGGAGTGCATCCATGGTGACCTAATGGGTACGACCATCATCGCTTGTCTTGGAGGCATCAGATATATGCTGGTGTTGATTAATGACTATATGAGGTACACTTGGGTGTACTTTATGAAGGAGAAGTCGGACACATTCCAATTTTTTTGGAGTTCAAGAAGCTAGTGGAGGGTCGGCTTGGCCTGAGGATTAAGAAGTTGAGAATGGACAAGGGAGGTGAGTTTATTTCAAATGAGTTCTCTAACTTCTGTAGAAAGCACGGAATCCGGAGAGAGATTACTTGTACACATACTCCATAACAAAATGGAGTAGTAGAGAGGAAGATTCATCATCTGACGGAGACCTGCAAATGTTGGCTTCATGCCAAAGACATTCCTAGGTCTTTCTGGGTGGAAGGGATGGACTGCACAATTTATGTCATTAATCGGATGCCTCTGAGTCCGATCAACATGAAGTCTCCTCATAAGATGATGTTTAAGGATAAGCCTAGTGTTGGACACCTTCGGGTGTTCTAGTCGACCCGCTATGTACACGTTCCCGATGCTCTCAGGACTAAGCTGGATGCGAAGGAAAAGAGGCTTGTCTTCATGGACTGTGACGAGAATAAAAATTGATGGAAGTGTATGGACCATGCTATGAGGAAGTTCGTCCTATCCAAAGACATTGTCTTCGATGAACTGACGTCGCATGGAGGTAGCTCATCTGTGGAGCTACAGGAAAGCAGGTCAGATGGCAGGTAGGAGGAAGATTCTAAGGATTTTCTAATGGAGCTTCCTGTGTTACCAGGAGCTCCAGGTGTTTCTATCTCTAGGGTGGAGGCTTCTGGTTCAGGAAGCAGGGAGATCAATGCTCCAAGTATACCTTGGAACAGAGCTGGTTCAGAAGAAGCAACGGAGGTGGTGAGCCATGGTCAGGTTCTTTGGAGGTCGAAGAGGATCATCAAACCTCCGGCTCGGTATAGCAAAGGGAACATAGTGAGTTTTGTCTCTTGTTTCTTCACAGGCCCTCTGCACGAGCGTGAGCCTTCTAGCTTTGAAGACGCCACTGGAGTCAAGGAGTGGGATGATGTAATGGATGAGCAGATGGCTGCCCACAGAAGGAACGAGACTTGGGATCTTGTGCCCAAGGTCGATGGCATTACTCATATGACATGCAAGTGGGTGTATAAACTGAAGAAGAAGGTGGATGAAAGCATCAAGCCAAGGATGGTGGATGTGGCAGGTTGACATAAAGAATGTTTTTTCTTTACGAAGAAATTGATAAAGACATCTTCATGGTTCAACCACCGGGGTACGTATCTGAAGATTATCTAGGACACATCTGCAAGCTCAGGAAGGCCCTTTACGACTTGAAGCAGACGCCTCGGGCGTGGTATGGGAAGATCGCAGAATACCTCCAGTTTTGGGGGTATTTTGCTTCTGATTATGATTTGAGCCAATTCGAAAGAAGAAGGGGGAGCTTCATGTATTAGTGCTGTTGTACGTTGACAACATGATCGTCACGGGGAACTCTGAGGAGGAGGTAGCTAGGCTCAGGGCAGAGCTAGTTGTTTGTTTCTAGATAAAGGATTTGGGTGAGCTCCAGCACTTTCTTGGACTCGAGGTGGAGAGGAGAAAGAACGACATACTCGTTTCCTAAATAGGTTATGCAGAATGGGTCGTTCAGCGATTCGGCATGCTGGAGGGGAAGAGTTGCTCTACTCCACTAGATGTTTGGCTTAGGCTTCGACGTGATGAGGAGAGTGTTCTTCCAGATCCCTTGGTGTTTAGAGCTATAGTTGGAAGCCTTATTTACTTGACGATTACGAGCCCAAACATTACTTATGTTGTAGGCCGATTAAGTCGTTATATGATGGAGCCTCGAAAGCATCATCTAGTGGTGGCGAAGAATATTCTAAAGTACGTGAAGACTACTTCTGATATGGGACTCCTTTATGGGAGTGATACGGGCTTCAACCTGTACAGTTACACAGATGCTGATTATGGAGAAGACTCAGGCGATCAGAAGTCGACATCTAGCTATGTTTTCACATACGGATCAGCAGGTATCTCATGGTGCAGCAAAAAGCAAGACTCGGTGTCCATCTCTACTACAGAAGCGGAGTACAAGGCTTCGTCCTTGGCAGCTCGGGAAGCCATCTGGCTTCGGAGGCTAGTAAAGGACGTCCATAAAGAAGCACATGGTCCCACTTTGCTAAACGGTGACAACGAAAGTGCCCTAAACTAGTTAACAATCCAGATTGTCATGCGAGGACCAAGCATATTGAGATCGAGCATCACTTCATTTGGGAGAAGGTGCTCGAGGGATCTCTTATGGTCGAGCACGTGCGAAGCAAGGACAATATTGTGGATATCTTCACAAAGTCGATGTCGAAGGGGCCATTTACATGGTTACGGGGACTGCTAGGGCTGGTTTTCACTTCTCACTGCAAGGGGGAGTGTTGAATTTTTGGAAGTGAAAGTGGCGACCTGGGTGTACTGTCTGCGCGGACTATGAGGATAGGGGTGGTGACTAGCCAGGTTGGCTAGCATTCTATAGGCGGCGTGATCCCAGGATGTATCCGGGCGGATAGGATTGATATCCGCAGGAGTTGCAGACTCGTCTACGGTTCAATGAGTCTGGTTTGTTGCTGACTGGTTTAGAGCTCGGGAGATCGACAAGGCTTGTGCGATGGTCTTGCTCTAGTAGAGCGGTTTGGTGTAATCACGCAGTTTGTGGTTAGTGCGGACTGGTGTCTGAGTCTGCCGGTTTGTGCGGAATGCCTTCTATATCCGCAAGTGCTGTGTTCGCACCAGGGATGGCTGCAGGTGTGGTCTTGGTCTGGATCTGTACCAAGTCCGGTTGTGCTCAGTCCGTGAGATCGTGAGGTTAGCGCGGACTGTTTTCTCTGTCAGCCGAGTTCGGCAATTGTCAGCCTGGTGCTCTAGTTGCGGGATCGGAGTGTGTGGACTAGAGCAGTATCTGTAGGGTTTGTGGATCGGTGGCGGTATCTGCAGTGTCCACGGGTATAGCAGACATCAAAGTTTTGTCCTTGGCGATCTAGCTGTCCGGCCTAGTCGGGGTGACAAGGCGGACTGGTTTTGTGTCCGCGATATGCGGATATGCTTAATGCTCACCGCGAGATAGGGTGGTGATTCTATCGACTTGGGCGGTAATCACACTCCTTTTCGCGCCTATAAATAGTACCCCATGTCGCATCAACAGTACAACTGAATGAAGAGTAAGTGAGCTCAGGTGGTTGCTGCGGACAAGTTTTTATATCCGCAAGGGTTAAGAAGTTGACCGATTTTTTGCTGTGCAGATTGTGCGGATAGCGCTGAGAAGCCAGGGACTTGTTTCTGACTATGGTCAGGGTTTAGTGTGGAATTTGTTGTTACAGCAAGCGGTTAGCAGCAGGTCGCGGCTTGCGACCAGGCGGTCTTCTCTTCTGCAACCTTTTTCCCAGTTCAATAAAGATGTCCGCTTTGGCAGTCTGTTCAGTTTGGCAGCAGCTATTCGCGGATTATCTGGTGGCTAGGCAACCTCACGGTTAGGCGGCTATTAGATTGCGGATATAGTTCTTCAGCATTGAATAACAGGCTGTCCGCACGATTAGGTTGTGATCTGGCGACATAGCGGCTTCAACAGGCTCCGTAGTACAGCTCAACAGAGTTGGCAGTTACTCTTTGAGTTCGCGCGGCTAGTTTTTGCCTTATTGTTTTTTCTTTCATTGGGTACATTGGCAAATCATGTCTCGTCATGTATTCCTCGCACTGTAAAGATATTTGATAGTATAAGATTTACTTGCTCTCCTAGTTGCATCTGGTTTACTTGGCTTGGTATTGGTTGTGTTCTTGCGACCTGGTTTCCCATTTTACGCAGTTCACAAATTTTTATAGTTGCGAAATCTAAAGCCAAGGCAGAATATAGGGTCGTGGCATTAGGTGTAGGGGAGCTGTTATGGTTGAAAGCCATGCTGAGTGAACTCAAGATAGATCAAGGCAGACATATGATATTGTGGTGTGATAGCAAGTCAGCCATTGGCATTGCAAACAATTCTGTCCATATGATAGAACCAAGAATATAGAGATCGATAGGTTTTTATCAAAGAAACGTTGGATAGTGGGATACTAAGGCTGGGTCATATTACTACAAAAGAACAAGTGGTTGTATGTTTAAACAAAGGACTTAGCTTAATGGATTTATGTAGATTTTGTGACAAGATGGACTTAGTGGATATTTTTCGTTCACCTTGAGAGGGAGTATTGAAATTTGGTGTGCAAATAGTATGAATTGGTGTGTCGTTAACGGCCTCCTCCATTTGGGATTAGTCCCACATCATAGATTTTGTGTTTGGGTCTCACTCTTTTATGTATATATATAAGAGGTATGTATTGATGTAAAGTAATTACGAGAATAATAAAAGTTTATTCCTTTTATTTCCACAAGTTGTATAAATATTGCTCTAACAACGAACTAGGAACAAGATTATAGCCATTTTTAGTAAATCAACTAGTTACAAAACATTAAATCAATAATTTATTTCACTCGGTCCAAGCATTTTTAAATATATTTTTTCCCGCGTGATGGATCATTTTAATATATTGGAATTTCTTTATCATCATTTAGTTATAGTCATCAATAATTTTTCAAAGCGTTCTAAGAATGTTAACATCCTTAATTGGTCCTCATCAGAAATAAAGTGATCCCCCGAAACATGCTTGAAAAAATTATTTATAGCACGTATGAGGTGCATATAGGCGTAGAAACGGATCAGATGAATTTTAATCGAACATGAAACTATTAGCCATAAAAATAAATAATTTCAACCAATTAACATCTACAAAATGGGTGACAGATTGAGAAATGTAACTCCAATTCATAAATGTAAATGAACCTTCCTCCTTTACAAATCTCTTAAATACAATACTGTTAGAATAAAATCATAGTAACATTAAATTAAGAATTGGAAAATACACTGAAAAGGAAACCAATTAGTACCAAGATTTATTGTTACATCATTTTGGCTATGTTTGGGGAACTTATTTTCACTGGTCAAGCGGTTACGACCGCATGAACCGATGAAAATAAGCCCCCCCCACCATACGGAGCCTTAGTCAAAAAGGGGAGATAAATCAAATCCGCAGTATACTTTTATAGCAGCCATGTAACCAGTCAATGCATGTTCTGCAATTTCTACTTTTCCAAAAGAACAAATTCCCAAAGTCTTCCCAAGCTTGTAGTTAACTAATATCACTTCAGCAGTACTGTTTCCTCTTATAGACCCCCATTCATAATAGCTAAGACATGATAGAGAATAAAGATTATTAAGGAGTTGCAAGTAGTATACGAACACCAATTAAAGATCATCTAGGAGGAAAGTAAAATGACAATGTGTATTGATAGCTTTAATGAGAAATGGAATCTTAATTATTATAAAAATTAATAACATTCATGAACTGATTTATAATAGCAGCTTAATTTGAGCTAAGAGATGACTATCACTACAGTAAGACTGTAGTGATGGATGCTCGGTTTTTAAAAAAATTATGAAGGAAGCCAACAAGAGGTCGCAGCAACACACAATCAAAGCTAATTAGAAATCAGAAGTAATATCAGCACAAAAGTCTCCAATTGGAATTAAAAACTTTTTTACAGAATGAGATAACTTTGCGAGACATGATTCACAATGTAGTCAAAGTAAACAAAAAACTGCAACAAGAAGTAAATCACGCGGACAACATGCTGTAACCACACAAGCCGC
Organism: Platanthera guangdongensis; assembly: GCA_039583875.1. Classification (NCBI taxonomy): domain Eukaryota; kingdom Viridiplantae; phylum Streptophyta; class Magnoliopsida; order Asparagales; family Orchidaceae; genus Platanthera; species Platanthera guangdongensis. Next base: position 130,579,917 of record CM077160.1, read on the forward strand.
CTATCCGCAAACTAAGTCTGCCGAAACAGCCGAAGTTGCATAATCGCAACTAGCCACGCGGGCTGCTTGTTATTGAAAGCTGAAGGACTTGAACAGAATCCGCAGATAGACCGGGCGAATTTCTCTGTTTAACTACAACTCGGAGGAAGAGACTTCAAGTCACAGAGGCAACGACCTGCTGTTATCTGCTGACTGTTATTCACGAACTGTTCCACATCGAGAGAGGCTGGGTACTGTTGCACGAGACACAGAGAGTTTTTGTGCGCTATCACTGCACTAAATTAAATCTGGACACCGCTAAAATTAAAGTATGTGAAATGGAGCCTGAATTAATAAAGAAAAATTTGCGATAGTTTAAATGAAATGATATTTTATGCAAATTCATTTTTAATTCCCGACTCTCTTCTCTCTACTTATTAATTTAATATAATTTAATTTGGGTGACGGCCAGCTGCTCACTTCGACTCATTCTAATTACCGGCCTGCATGCTTTTCGTATAAAATATATCTTATCACGGCTCTGCGCCGATCAAATAGTTAGCAATTTAGCATAAAGCAAATGATGATGATATAATCATAAGCACTAGGACTAAAATTTGATGTGATTGGTTTTAAGAAGCAACAAAGTTAGTTTTAATGCAAATTAGAAAACTAAACCCAACGTTGACCTGGTTTAGTTTAGGTGTGCAAGTTGAGTTGAGTCGGCTCGAAAGCTTGACGAGCCTGCTCGAAAAGAGATCGACGAGCCAGCTCGAAAAAAGCTCGAGCTAGTGGAGCTTGAGCTCGAGCTCGATTCGAGCTCGAATATTATTGTTCATGAGCTCACGAGCCAATATAAAAATATAAAGAATATCAGGCTCATGAGCTAAAAAGCTCGTGAGCAGCTCGAGCTCGATAAGCAGACATGGAGCTCAAGCTCAAGCAAGGGAAAAAGCTCGGCATGCTCGAGCTCGAAATGAGTAGCTCGAGCTCGAAAACTTTACTTAGAAAGTTCAAGGGCGTGGTGCGGGTGGCGCACAGCCAGTAGCGGTGCGGCCCCGTGGGGGCGCGGCCCAGTGACCGCGTAGTCCAGCCGCGCACAGTCGTGCACGGTGCTGTCGCGCGGGCGTCGTGGCCCTACGGGGGTGCGGCCCTACGATAGCGTGGGCTGGTCGCGCACGGTTGCACGGGGTGTGGCCAGGCGGGCGGGCTGCGTGCAGCCCGCGTCCATCGGCCTCGGGGCACAGTCGTGCGTGCGCTGGACACTCGCGCCTACGCATAGGAAGGGTACACTTGCGCGGTCCTGTCATGTGAGAGCGTGGGTTTGGATCCTTCTTTGGGGACCCCAGAGCTTGTGGCTTTGATGTACGCAGTTGGTCTAGTCGAATTCATGTGCACTCAGTACGCGTCTTGCCGGTTTGACTTAGAAATTTCAAGGGGGACCCCATCAAATGTCACCAAATTTTCGCGAGGCATGATCCGTGAAGCGATGAGTGCAGAAATTTTCTGCTTCTTCTGGTATGCTCCAATTGTTAGGAAATATTCTGTCATAGTTTGCGAGATATCAATCAAAGATTGTTGCTTATTTGCTCCCTAATTTTAGACAAAGAAAGTTAGCAAGAAATATCTTGCAAATTCGGTTGCCTTCCATTATGTGTTAAATTTTCTCAACGTGGTCAGCAAGATAGCCCAAACACCAAATTAATATCTTCGGAACTACCCAGTTCGCACGCTGAACCGCGGAAACCCAAGGACTAGAGGTTGCACCCAACAAAAAATGGAAGCACAAGAAGATCTTATTATGCATTCACTTCATTACAATCCGAGGCATACATAGCGAGACATGATTTCGCTAGTATTACAGCTGTAAACAGAAAGAACCAAAAAACAAGCCGGGCGGACAGAACTCCAGTCCGCCGAGACCGCGAGGTCGCCGAGACCGCCGAGAAACCGCCCAAGCTATGCTGCAATCCGCCGAATACCACGGAGTCCGCCGAGACCGCGAGGTCGCGCGGACAGACCGTTATTCGCCTCCTGCTGAACCCGAACTGAGGAACTCCCCTACCCGCCTGAAGCCGGCGGACAGGTTATTGAAGCTGGGAAAGTTGAAACAGAACTGACAAGCCGCAGAGCGACCTCCTGCTGAGTCCGCAGAGACCGCACACTTCCAAGCACTGACCGAAGTCACAGCCAAGCTCCTGGCTCCTTGAAGTTATCCGCGCGACCTGCACACAGCAAACCGTCAGCCTGAAACAATCCGTGCGGACTGAAAAACACAGACCGCAGCACTCGCCCAACCCAAATTACTGTTCACTCACGTTACTTCTGGTTACTGTAGATGTGCCAGGGGGGTCCTATTTATAGGCCAGGTGAGGAGTGTGGTCACCGCCCATGAGATAGCAACACACACCGCCCCAGCCCGCGCGAACACAAAACGACTGTCCGCTCAGTCCGCGAGGACTTAGCCAGTCACCAAGGGAAATCGCCAGGAGCAAGGCAACCATTGACGAACCCTCTCCAGTCCGCCTAAGCTAAGCGGACAAGGCACCAGCCCGCAAAGCTCCAACTGCTTCAGGACAGCACCTTCTTCAATGGCAGTCCGCACCAACCCGAGCAGTCCGCAAGACTCACACCTCAATCCGCCACAAGTCCACGACCAAAGGCAAACAGCAACAGTCCGCCCGGTCACAGCGGACTTGGCGGATACGGCGGACACCATGAACTTGACACCAAGTGTGACCAAGTCCAAAACCATCAAGGCCAGTGCGAGCATGGCGGACACAAAGTCCCGTCCGCCAAACACCCTAGTACAGACCGCAACCAGTCCGCGAGCTCCTCGCACTTGTCCAATGCAGTAGCTTCCAGCCGGACTCCAATCACAGTCCGCCAACCACGATCTCCACAGCAAACACCTGCTGTGCCACCAGAACTTGACAAGGCCTCAGCCAAGCTCTAGGCTCAGTCCGCAACAGCCAGAACCGCGGACACTCCAGTCCGCAAGCTGTCCGCGAACTCGAACCATCCCGCCAACAGCGCAAACTTGCACCCGCGACACTGAGCAAAGCACCAGTCCGCAAGCCTCTCTATCCGCAGATACCAGGCCGCACCAAACCGCGGACACCATGCAACAACCCGCTCAGAACACAGCCGGCTTCCACCAGACTTTTCACCAGGCCGCAACCTCAGTCCGCCCAGTCCGCCCAGTCCGCCAAAGCTGTCCGCACAGGCCGCGCGGCCTGTCCTGTCACCCACTTCCACTTCACAAATTTCAACAACACTCCCCCTTGAAGTGAGAAGTGGTGACCAAGCCCAGCAAGCTGCGCAAGCGTTCAAAGGGCCCCTTCGACAGCGGCTTCGTGAAGATGTCAGCAAGATTATCTTCACTCCGAACATGCCCGACCAGCAGAGACCCCTCCAACACCTTCTCCCTGATGAAGTGGTGATCAATCTCTATATGCTTGGTCCTGGCGTGACACACTGGATTGTTTACCAGTTTGAGAGCACTCTCATTGTCACCCCGGAGTAAAGTAGGCCCTTGCACTTCTTCATGAACATCCTCTATGAGTCTCCTCAACCAAACGGCTTCCCGAGCAGCCAAGGCCGAAGCCTTATACTCCGCCTCCGTGGTTGAAACCGACACCGAGTCCTGCTTCTTGCTACACCACGAGATGCTAGCTGAACCGCAAGTGAACACATAACCTGAAGTAGACCTTCGATCATCCGAATCACCGCCATAGTCAGCATCCGTGTACCCGAGCAATGCAAACTCCGCATCTCTTCCATAGAGGAGTCCCATCTCAGAAGTCACCTTGACATACTTCAGAATTCCCTTCGCCGCCACTAGATGAGATTGCCTTGGTTCAGCCATATACCGACTTACTCGGCCAACAGCATAAGCTATATCCGGCCTTGTAATCGTCAGATAGATCAAGCTCCCAACAAGAGCCCTGAACACCAAGGGATCATTAAGAACCCTTCCCTCATCCCGTCGAAGCTTCAGCCCAGATTCCAGTGGAGTAGAGCACTTCTTCCCTTCGCCCATGCCAAACCGCTTCACAATACGATCAGCATACCCTTTCTGGCTAATGAGAATCCCGCACTCCTTCCTCTCCACTTCCAGACCAAGAAAGTGATGCAACTCTCCCAAGTCTTTCATCTCGAAGCGTATAGCAAGCTCTCCCTGAGCCTTGCTACTTCCTCCTCCGAGTTCCCTGTGATGATCATATCATCCACATACAGCAGGACCAAGACTCTTAGCTCTCCCTTCTTCTTGACGAACAAGCTAGAATCCGAGTTAGAAGCCAGGTATCCACAGAACTGCAGGTACTCTGCAATCTTCCCATACCACGCTCGAGGAGCTTGCTTCAACCCATAGAGAGCCTTCCTGAGTTTGCAGACATAGTCCGGATGCTTCTCAGAGACGAAACCAAGCGGCTGATCCATGAAGATGTCCTTGTCAATCTCTCCGTAAAGAAAGGCATTCTTCACATCGAGTTGCCACAACCTCCATCCCTTGCTAGCAGCCAAGGCGATCACCACTCTTACAGACGTCATCTTCGCAACTGGACTGAATGTCTCCTCATAGTCTTCTCCATACTGCTGTGAGAATCCTCTAGCGACCAGGCGAGCCTTGAACCGATCAATGCTCCCATCAGCCTTCTTCTTCAACTTATACACCCACTTGCAAGTAACCGGAGTAATGCCATCAACCTTGGGCACAAGGTCCCAGGTTTCATTCTTCTTCAGAGCATCAATCTCTTCCTTCATGGCACCTTCCCACTCCTTCACTCCAGTGGCCTCGTTGAAGCTTGCAGGCTCTCGCTCATCCAGAGGACCTGCAAAGAAACAGGAGACAAAGCTCACTGCATTCCCATCACAGTACCGAGCCGGTGGCTTAACCACCCTCTTCGATCTCCGAAGACACGGCTCCTTGCTCACGGCTTCCGTTGCTTCTTCGGCTCCACTCCTACCTGGGGCAAGCATTGAGCAGTGCTCCCCCTGCTTCCTGAGCCAGAAGGCTCAGCCTCGGAGTTCGAAGCAACAGGAGCTGCTGGAGAAACAGCAAGCTCCTCTTCCAAGCCTTCAGCTGCCTCCACCGGTGCTTCCTCAACCTTGCTACTTCCGGTAGGCTCCACCGAGCCACCTCCATATGACGTCAGCTCGTCAAAGACAACGTCTCTTGACACCACGAACTTCTTCGTCACAGGGTCCATGCACTTCCATCCCTTCTTCCGCTCATCATAGCCAACAAAGACAAGTTTCCTTGCCTTCGCATCCAGCTTTGTCCGTGAAGCATCCAGGACATGCACGTAGCAAGTTGAACCGAACACCCGAAGGTGTCCAACACTCGGCTTCTCCTTTAGCAACAGCTCAATGGGCGTCTTCATGTTGATAGGGCTGAGTGGCATCCGGTTGATAACATATGCAGCACAAGACATTCCCTCCGCCCAAAAGGACCTCGGGATATCTTTCGCATGCAGCCAGCATTTGCAGGTTTCCGTCAAATGACGGATCTTCCGCTCCGCTACCCCATTTTGTTGTGGAGTGTGAGCACATGTAAGCTCCCGTTGGATCCCGTGCTTCCTGCAGAAGTTAGAAAACTCGGAAGAGACAAACTCTCCCCCGTTATCAGTTCGAAACTTCTTAATCCGCAAGCCAAGCCGGCCTTCTACCAACTCCTTGAACTCCACGAACAAACGGAAGGCATCCGACTTCTCCTTTAAGAAGTACACCCAAGTATACCTTGAGTAGTCATCAACCAAGACAAGCATGTATTTGCTTCCACCAAGGCTGGCAGTAACAGTCGGTCCCATCAGGTCGCCATGAATACACTCCAATGGTTTCTTGCTCCTTGTTTGAGATTTATCAAACGGAAGGCGATGTGCCTTACCGTATTGACAGCCCGCACAAACATGCCCATCACCAAAGGAGGACAACATCGGCAACCCCCTCACCAGACTTCTACTCGCCATTGCCTTCAGCTTGTCCATGCCAACATGCCCCAGCCTCTCATGCCAGATAGCCGCACTATCATTGGCCCTCATCTTATCAACATAGGCACTGGTGGAAAGAACAAACAAGTTCTTCACCCTCCTCCCAACATGAGCAACATCAGCCTTTACCGCTGATACGTTGCGAAGGAACCTCACGTCTGTTGGCCCAAACAGAACGTGATACCCAGCGTCCACCGCGTTGGTCACCGAGAAGAGGTTCTTCTTCATGCCCGGCACGTGATACACACTCCTTAACGTGAGTGGCCCCTGATCACTACCCAAAGACACGACCCCCTCCTTCTCTACTGCATAAACAGTATTATCAGCAGTGATAATAGCTTCATTACCTGAGTAAGCCTGCATGGAGGTGAACTTCGACTTGTCTCCGGTGAGGTGATGACCACACCCGGAGTCGACGATCCACTCGCTGTTGAAGTCCTCAGCAGATAAGGCCCGGACACAAGTGCCCGTCATGAAGCTCCTCCCCATTCTGCTTCTTCACTTCGTGAGCAAGCTTCCTCCTTTCCAGCAGCATGCCCAGGCTGCAGTTTGACCTTGCAGTCCCGCTTGAAGTGCCCTCGCTGATGACACCGGTAGCACTTCAGATTCTTCTTCCAGTCCTTAGGAGCATTGCTCCTCTCCGGCGGATATGAAGTTGAAGTCTCCTTCTCAACAGCGGCCTGCACCTTCTTCTTCTTCTTCCCTTCCCATCCCTTCTTCTTGCCTGAGAAGAGAGCCTCGCTGCCTTCCTGATTCAGATTCACTCCAGCCATCTTCCTTGCTAAGCTCTCCTGCGAGGCAAGCAGATTCTCCAGCTCCAGCAGAGACGGCTGAGTAGCCCACCCTTGAACAGACGTAACAAAGGCCACATACTCCTTCCGCAAGCCGCGGAAAATGTGCCTTTTCATCTTTGCCTCAGAGATAGGCTCATCAGGATCCAGTGCCGACAGCTCAGCACACAAGCTCTTCATCTTTAAGAAGTACCTGGAGATGGAAAGGTCTCCCTGAGTTGGCCCTGGCCAACTCATTCTCCAGGAACTGAAGCCGCGCCACATTCTTCCTATTGAACAACTCATCAATGGTCGTCCAAATATCAGCAGCCGACTCACATCCAATGATGTGATCAAACAGTTCCGGAGAGACGGCTCTTTTCAGAACGAACTCTGCCTTAGCATTAGTTCTTCTCCAGAGCCTCACCTGTTCAGCAGTACCGAAAGCAGCAGTTACTTCCTGTCTGTCGTCTCCACCGACGACTTCCCACAGCTCCTCTCCTAGAAGATAACTCTTCATGCACGACTTCCACTTTTTATAGTTAGTCGGCGTTAAGAGTTCAATGCCCAGACCTCTTGCTAAGCTTCCTTCCATTGCAATCACCTGTTGGTACCCTTCAGCAGCTCCGAGCAACAACACAGGTTGAACACCACTCAAACACTGAGTAACAACACTGGCTGACCTCCGCTCACGCAACTGAACCTGGCTCTGATACCATGTTAAATTTTCTCAACGTGGTCAGCAAGATAGCCCAAACACCAAATTAATATCTTCGGAACTACCCAGTTCGCACGCTGAACCGCGGAAACCCAAGGACTAGAGGTTGCACCCAACAAAACAATGGAAGCACAAGAAGATCTTATTATGCATTCACTTCATTACAATCTGAGGCATACATAGCGAGACATGATTTCGCTAGTATTACAGCTGTAAATAGAAAGAACCAAAAAACAAGCCGGGCGGACAGAACTCCAGTCCGCCGAGACCGCGAGGTCGCCGAGACCGCCGAGACCGCCCAAGCTATGCTGCAATCCGCGAATACCACGGAGTCCGCCGAGACCGCGAGGTCGCGCGGACAGACCGTTATTCGCCTCCTGCTGAACCGAACTGAGGAACTCCCCTACCCGCCTGAAGCCGGCGGACAGGTTATTGAAGCTGGGAAAGTTGAAACAGAACTGACAAGCCGCAGAGCGACCTCCTGCTGAGTCCGCAGAGACCGCACAGAGAGAAAAACAGAAATTCCAAGCACTGACCGAAGTCACAGCCAAGCTCCTGGCTCCTTGAAGTTATCCGCGCGACCTGCGAAATAAACACAGCAAACCGTCAGCCTGAAACAATCCGTGCGGACTGAAAAACACAGACCGCAGCACTCGCCCAACCCAAATTACTGTTCACTCACGTTACTTCTGGTTACTGTAGATGTGCCAGGGGGGTCCTATTTATAGGCCAGGTGAGGAGTGTGGTCACCGCCCATGAGATAGCAACACCGCCCCAGCCCGCGCGAACACAAAACGACTGTCCGCTCAGTCCGCGAGGACTTAGCCAGTCACCAGGGAAACCGCCAGGAGCAAGGCAACCAATGACGAACCCTCTCCAGTCCGCCCAAGCTAAGCGGACAAGGCACCAGCCCGCAAAGCTCCAACTGCTTCAGGACAGCACCCTCTTCAATGCAGTCCGCACCAACCCGAGGCAGTCCGCAAGACTCACACCTCAATCCGCCACAAGTCCACGACCAAAGGCAAACAGCAACAGTCCGCCCGGTCACAGCGGACTTGGCGGATACGGCGGACACACATGAACTTGACACCAAGTGTGACCAAGTCCAAAACCATCAAGGGCCAGTGCGAGCATGGCGGACACAAAGTCCCGTCCGCCAAACACCCTAGTACAGACCCGCAACAAGTCCGCGAGCTCCTCGCACTTGTCCAATGCAGTAGCTTCCAGCCGGACTCCAATCACAGTCGCCAACCACGATCTCTCACGAGCAAACACTGCTGTGGCCACCAGAACTTTGACAAGGCCTCAGCCAAGCTCC